>JAPKID020004803.1:0-11476 GCA_026931265.2 Tropidonophis doriae | reverse complement strand
CTCCAGAGGCTTCAGGAGCTTCCCTGAAGCCTCCAGAGGGCAAAAAACGGCCTCAAAAGAAGGCCTAAATCAGCTGGACAGTGTACACAAGTGTGCTGGAGCTGACAGGGCAACGCCTTGCGTGCCCTAAGAAATGGTTCCGCGTGACACCTGTGGCACCCGTGCTACAGATTTGCCATCACTGTCCTAGCAGGAAGGGATCTACAGTATTATCACACTTTTACACCCAGTCTTGAGTGATAAATATCTCTTCATTTCATACAGAATATCAGCCGTCAACAGCATGAATACCTCTATTCAATGTAAGACAGAACAGCTCTCACGTTGTATGATCATGCAATTAACATTCCCAATAAATGTGTCTTGTGTGTAGTACACCATTTCTCTTTCTTACATATTCTGGACCAAGACTCCCAATTGCTACAGTATATCATGCCGTTTCCTTTCTGTTTCTGAGAAAGACTGCTGCCTTTATGGATAAAAAAAAAAAAAGCTGGAAAGAGAACGTTGTGCTTAGACAGCTTGGAATGCTGCCTGCATTTCGATAAGAGGGAAGGTAGAAATTTAGGGAAAGAAATAATATTAAAATAAAGGGAAAGCTAAGGCAATCTGTCCAATGGCACATTGTATCTAGCTTTGTGATACATCAGCAAGTGTCACAAAGGCAAAAATGGAAGAATTGTGTAAACGTATACAATACAGTACATCAGCCACAGACAACTAAACGAGAAACAGCCCTGTGATTCTTTTTTTTCTGTTTTGTTTTTTCTTTACTTCAAAGCGGACACTCAGCCAGTATATTGGTGGCATTTTATATTTTTTATATGCCGAAAAAGATGTCATGATGTTACCAAGAAAAAGAGTCTTCATGAAAACTAAGGTAAATTTGCAAAAAGATTAAAAATACAAAATATTTTTTAAAGTGTACAGATTACTTGTATCTTAGGAAAACACACTGAAAATATTTTTTCCCTTTGCATTTTTAAATATTTAATTACAAAAGTTAAGGCTGAATAGTCATTGTGCCAAACTGTCAAAGATCTAGACCTTGCCTGTTTATATTTATCGTTTAAAATATTTCTTTGTGCTGGAATTGCAAAGATTCAATCCTGGAAAAACATTTTAAAAAAACATATATTTTTTTCTGAAAGGATGTATTGAGTTGTCCAGAGAAACCTGCAACTGAAACCTAGCATTTCTGAATGCAATCCCATAATTCCCGTACTTATTTAGAGGAAATCGGTAGAACTGTGGAGCGTTATTAAAATGATACACAGGTAATCTAGAATGTGCCAATCCATAGAAAATTCAGCAGGAAGACTCTCTCTGAATTAATTGCTTTATATACTTGCAGTTTTCCAGAATTATTTTATTCCTGGAAACAAAGAATAATAGATAATATCATTTGGTTTGCTTTAATCATATTTACGTGAAGACGGCTTCCAAATATATTTTCAAAACAATATTGACTTTGAATTTTAACACTAGGCTCTCAGATTGGTCTTCCCCACCTTGACATATTCCAAATTTATTGCAACTACAGTTAGGTTATACTATACTGACCATATGCAGGCCCCAGGTGTATAAAACTGGCTGGATCCTTGTAGAAGTTTGAATTATAGCCTTATCTATTCAGCTCTGTGTAATGTTTTATATTTTAATTGTTCTGAACTGAAGGTTTCATTAGGCATAATGAACATTATAATGCTCATTTCTGCTGAAATCATTAGGACTGAGGGCAGGTATATATTTTTTCCTGATGATCCCAGATTCAATTTCAGCTAACTTAACTAGCTATGTTAGCTGGACTTGAATCCCGGGTCATGAGGAAAAGCCAGTCAATAATTTTAAAAAAATCAAGAGGTTGTCCTAACAATCTTTGAAAGATAATTAATCAGGGATGTATTTACATTGCTCAAGACTTATTTGTTGATATCAGTAAATATATATATTTGTTTATAGGAAGTAGACTCAATACTGCTCTATTCAGCAGTTGTTGTACGTGAGAGGAAATAAACAATTAACAATAAAATAATCTCCATGTTAGATTATGTGTGAATTTTACTTTAACTTTCATGAATTTACTTTAACTTGTATGAATGGATGAGGAATGCTGACAATTTATTAAAGATAACCCAAAATCAAAAGTATTCTGCTCTTTCAGAAAAAGTACTATATTTGTGCTCTACGTCGAACCTTTAATCTTCGCTCTGCCCTCTATTACCTAGCCAAAATGTTAACAGGAGTTGTAGATGATTATCACTTTTTTCAAATTTTCACTAAATGTTTACTAAATAATTTCAAAGATTAGGTGAAGGATATTGCACGAAGAAAGATTAAACATAGTAAGATTGAAAAAAATGAGATTGCCAATCAAATGAATATAAAAATGAATAATAATGGAATAAGAACCTTTATTAATGTATTTCAAACATCAGACTCTGTAAGAAAATGTTAATTGGTCTATGTTTGTGGGAAAGAAATGCTATTCCTCTAATTTTCCTAATTTATCTGTAGAAATGTATATTATTACATTACCATTAATTATGCAAGTTTAAGTTTATTTTTATTAGTTTGCCTGATTTGTTTTATTTTATGATTTGTGTATGGAGTACAGGTGCTCCTTATTTAGCAACTGTTCCATTTAGATTAGTTTGAAGGCCTGTAAATTAAACAAAAAACTAAAGTAAGATCATAAGCAGATTTGCAGTTTAATATAGTGACAGCTTCATTGAATGACAGTTGCTGGTCACAACTGTGGTCACTAAACAAGGACTTTAAAGTGGTTTTAAAACCATTTTTTGACGGAAAAAGTTTTAATGAGAGAATTTATCTTTTGGTGGACTGATCTGTCTTTTAAAGTCAATGATTCTGACATACTTGTACAGAAGTATGCTCAATTGAACTAAAGTTGAACATTAATTCCAAATAAATTGATTTAAGATTGGGATGTGGTTTTACAAATCTTACTGGAGATTGTTGGTTTTCCTCACTTGAAAAATTACCAGGCAGGAATATGTTTCTTAATGGCACAGAAAGAAAAGAGCTCAGAGGATAATTGTTCTTCAACATGACATTTAAAACTTAAGGGTTAATACAATAAAGCACCACCTGAGAGAGAATAGATACACCTTAGGAGACAACCTCTTTCTCCAGCAAGGTTAATGCTGGTTTAGTATGTTTCTATAAGATTCATGAAATTCTTCCTTAGTTGAAATGATTTTGATGCCACTAGAAATCTTCATTCATAATCTATTGTAAATTTTATGGATACAGCTAATTGTCACAAAAAACACGAGTAGGTCTCAGATTGTTGGAAGGCTTCCTGTTACCAAGGAATAATTATTTTCTATCAGCCATTGCCTCTTCCTGTTTGACACTTTAAGGGGGGGCACAACCCTCAGTGAGGCCTCTTATAACCTGCGGAAATCCAAAATTTCCATTGCAGATGCTTATGGAATCCCTCAAAAATTTGGAGGTGGGTCATACCAACTAGATATTAAAATTAGGAAAAGCACCTCAGAACTCAACCACAGAAAGCTTCAAATAGGAGATGTGGAAAAGGACAAAGACTGGAAAAAAGTAAAATAGCATGTTTACCATAATTCTACTGAAATATTTGCATGAGACAATGAGCCTACTTACATCTTCCCCAAAAGAGAGCTTCAGCACTCTCCTGCTCATTTCCCTCTGGGGCAGGGGTCTCCAACCTTGTCAAGTTTAAGCCTGGCAGACTTCAACTCCCAGAATTCCCCAGCCTGGCTGGGGAATTCTGATTGGAGACCTGTGCTCTGGGGAGAAGTGAATGACCATATAGTACTCTTGATGAAATGGGAAGGTTGCGTTTCCAAAGAACCTGGCATGCAGGTTGTAGCATTAAGAGCAGGAATAGTGCAACTGTGGCTACATCCATCCTCAGTGGTAGGAGATGCCGATGGGGCTGATGAAAACTGGAGGCCAGCAATCTCTGAAGGACTACAGATTCTTTGATCATAACTTTGAGATACTTTTACTCATGATTAGAATATATTTCATAGTCAGATAATAGCTGTACGCTCAGCTGACACTGAGAAGGCAAAAGGGAATCGCTTGTTACCCTGAAAACTCTGTTTTTCATTTCTTCCCGTGGACAACCCTGGGTAAAAATATCTAAAAGTTTCAGTAGATGTAATGAGACAAAGCAAGTAAAGAAGCAATATTTAAATTAGATGGGTACTTATGATGTGTTGGACCTTTCTACGTTCTAAAATGAACATGAAAATTAATTTGATGAACTTTAAGCAAACAAAGACTGTTTTGCAAGAAATTTGTATTTCTTGTGTTCAATCATAATTTCCTATTCTTAACCCTAAGAATTCATCTGCATTTCAATGCACTAACATTTGCTGAAAACATGTCCTCACAATAAATCCTCCATCTTGTTATGAGCCCATTTTTGAGTCTGGTTGAAGCTGATTTAAGGTGCCTGAAGGAAATATTTTATCTATCTTAGTCTTAAGCCTCCCACGTACGCATTCACTAAAACATGGAGGAGGAGACTTTGGAGTTTGGCAGCTGCTTGAGACCAAAGGGCTCCTTTCTCCCATCTGGATGGCTGGCTAGGCATCTGTTCGGCCTTTTTGTTGTGGTTGCTAAAGAAACCACACCTCACTGTCATGGCACATATTTTTCTTTTTTTTTGGGGGGGGGGGGTAGGCTTAGGAAATACTATCAGGTTTTGAAAACACGTCCATCTATGATTTACAGTGCTGGCTTTTTGACAGCGATAATTGTAGGCAGTGGATTTTGGTTTTTTTTACATCAAAAATTCACTACAGAGGGATTGTTATTTTGTTGTGCATGAGGGCAGACTCTGCTTCCGCCCCCCCCGCCCCCCGTTGCATCAGCAATGCCTTGCCCAATGCATTTTTATTTTGTAGGGCTGAGGTTTCCTGAAAAGAGTAGAATCACATCCTTCTCCTGCAAGTGCAATCTAATCTGGGACACAGACCTGTAATTTATCCCATGAGTTGTCACAGTCTTGGCTTTGGCAGACCCCTGTGCAAAGGTTAGAGAAGAAACCTAGTGGCAGAAGCTTTGAATAAAAACTTAAGTATGTATACACTCAATATCAAAACCATTGAAGCTTGTTTTGCCATCTTGAAAGAGACAATTTTCTAATGGGGGGGGGGGAAATGAGGTGCCATGAGCAATGCAAACAAATGAGGGTAAGAGCTGGCAAGGAGGATAAAAAGCAGGAATGGTGGTCACTTCAAACTCACTGGTTGTGGAAGTAACTTTTACCTGGAGAAAAATGTCATTAATTCTCTTTATCTTCCTTAGAATGTACAGAACAGGTATTATAGAACTGATTTTTCCCCAGCCTTCGAAGAGCCAATCACTAACCTCAAAGTAATTCACATTATTTTCTCAGAAAGCAGTTAAGCTACTTGCTTAACTGCCAACTGTGGTAAGAAGTATGTTGTGGGTGCTGTCCTTTTTGTATTGTCAAGACTGGGAACATAGCCAGAGGAGCCCTTAGTAACCAAAGATTCAAGCAGAAGGACATAGAAAGTGGTTCTGGTGATGCTAATATGAAGCTAAGATTCCCACTGGGCTTTTTTACTTTATCTGAAGAAGACACTGGAAGATGATGATAGTTCATATGGTGCTTGCCTATTACAAAAATGCTAGCTTTTCTACTTTGATTTTCTGTCCTCTGGCAGGCAAATATAACAACCTCTAAAGAGATTTTGAGAACTGGGGCCTTCTATTCTTGAGAAAAAGTGGCTCTCTTCTTTTTTCTTTTTGGGAAATTTAGATCATAAGACAATTATTATGGATACATATTTTATATAAACCACAAAATCATCTTTTACATATCACAGTTCCGACAAGCAGACCATATACATAAGTAGGCACTGTTACTGAAAGGCAAACAAGTAAAATCAGTGACAATAATTTAATCCTGGCAATTCTGGACCCATGATGGCATACTCATTTTAGTTCGACTGTGGCGAGATGGAACATAAGCACAATACTGAAAACTAGAAGATATAAATAAGGCCAAAATAAAACAATGATAACAAACTCCTAAATCATCACTCTGAGTTCCCTAGGCAACTATTCAATTATTTTTAGTGACACCAGTCAGTAGTGAAATCAGTGTGGTATTTTCAGTGTTGCAAAATATGTCACAACTGAATTCTGATCCACACTTGCATGCATACAAGCCTCATTGAAGCCAACTATATAGGAACACTAAGCACCGAGATTGTGCAAAATGCATTCCTTTCAGTGGCCCTTATAGAAGAGCCCATCAGAAACTTGAGCAAAAGAAATGAAAGTTCCAGTCAACATGTTGCTAGTTGGGTTGATCCCATTGTACATTGTCCGCAAGACCAAACTGTTTTATTGGGGCTTATATGGGAACAGGTCTTACTAAACAGCTTCCCAAAATAGAGCAAAGTCTTTCTTTGGGGAAGAAAAATGTCAAATATTAGGATCTCAAACAACATGATCAAATGTCTTTCCCTTACCCCAGTAAAAAATAAAACCTGTTTCTTAAAAAACGTACAACATTAAAATGCAGTTTAAGGCTCACATATATGTGAAACTTAGGAATCCTGTAAAACCTTGGAGGTTGATCAAACCTGCTAGTTATATAAAGTAAAATTCTTCATATACATTTATAAGTCTAATAAATATATGCAATACATAAATATGCATATTACACATATTCAACTATGCATATTCATATATTATATATTTATATTGATATAGAGATATCTTTCAAATAGAACAGCTGTTTTTGTTCTCACCCTCTAAAAATAATCCTAAAAGAGTGCATTTGGTGAGAAGTCTGTACTTTCATTACTCATCTCCCTTGACAAGTTAGAAAAATCAGAGCAAACCAACTGCAAGGCAATGGAGGCAGTCACTTCCAGTTCACAGTACTGCAGTTAGAAAAATACAGTGAGGTCTAAGGGAGTGATGGAGCACGAGCTGCTCGGAAGAAGAAGGAGGAGGAGGAAGGAAGGAAGATGGTCACATGACATTACAGCACTGACAGCGCTTTTTCTTTTCTGTACCTGGGACTTTCTCCATTGGTAAACTTTCTTCTTTTCCCTCTGGTGAAGAGGGCTCTGTTGTGTCTGACAAGGGCCTCCCAGAAACTAACTCAGCAGCATTTCCATCCATGGTTGACACATCAGTCACTGTCTTCTCACGTAATGATTTTTCATCATCTTCGTCAATAAGGACCAGTTCGGCCTTGATTGTCTCATCATAGCCCAATACCTTTTTGGTCTCGTCTTCATCATCAATATTTTGATAACCCATAAATATCATTGTTACTGGGTGATCTGAACTAGCTTCTGGGATTTCATCCCCAGAAAGTTTTGCTTGGTGTGGAGGGTTCCCGGAAAGTCTTTTGCCGGATTTGTGCACCATCTCTAGTTTTGCTTCCTTAAAAAGAATTTGTTCCTTCATGTGGCTGAGGTTTCCATCCACTATTGATATAGCCCCTCCTTTTATGCTTGATTGCCCTGCTTTCTGAATAAGTTCATCTACGTCCTTTGAGCTTAATTTATGTACTCCATTTTCTACCACCGTGCCTCCAGAATGCATCTCATAGACTACTTTGGTACCATCATCATAGACTTTGATTCCTCTCTGACGGGCAGCCTCGGGGCCAATGGGGGACGTAGAGAGAATCTTGGTCTCTCCAGTTTGTTTGTCTTTCTCCACATTAATTTCCATGCTGTACAAAGCTTGAATGGAAACAAGAGAGGAAGTGTTTGTTACAACAGCAAGAAGCATGTGAATGGTTAATTGCCAAACAGACAAGCAGACAACTATATACCCAAAGAAGCTGTGATCTAAAATGCCAAGCAGCTTATGTTAGAGATGCAAACTGTGAAGTCAAGCAGTTGTTATCTTAACAAAGGTTGATGCAACTTTTCTAGACAAACCTTTTCTAGTGAATGGATACCTTTCTAATATTTTCTGTACTAGGGGGGTGACAAACAAGTAGGTCTACCATAAAGTCTATGTCATTAAATTACTTCACATAGTAAATATGGTCATTGTCCAAATTCTGATTGCCCACACAGGGAAGTAGGACATATAACACTAAAAGTTACACGGGATATTTAACAACCCGGAGAGTTCCTCTTATGCTGGCCAAATGTTCCTTTCAGAAGTGAAGCACAGTAAAAAAAAATAATCACCTGAATTTCTACTTCAGGGGGAGTTTCTGCACAATTTAGAAGCTATATGTTACATCTACCATATATAGCATCACCAAGAGGAAAGGACATGAAATATAAATACTCTGATGTATGCATCATTATTAAAGTTGAGCATAAGCACTGATTTTGCAAGTCTGTAGAATGCCACAGAACGTGGTATTAAGAGAAGTCAGTTTTCTAAGAAATAGGGCTGTAATTAACAAAGCAATTGTTTAGTCTTCTTGGTAGCAAGGATAGGCTTGAAAGTGAGGGATTATTGTACCCTAGCACAATCTCAGAAGCAAGAAGAGCAGTTTCAAGGGAACTTTTCAATGGTGAAAGCCTCAGTGTAATTTATAGGTTCTTATCCCATCACCAGCAGAAACAAACAGACAAACAAACAAACAAGGGATGCAAATACAGAAAATAATGCAAACCTTCCTGAATTGTTCATTTTTGTGCAACTTTAGAAAACCGAGCAGAATATCTATGGCAACTTCCTGGGGCTTCTATTGTTCCTCTTAGAAATACTTCCACTTAAACTTCAGTTACTTTCGTCACTCCAAGCCTCCCTAAAAGGGAGGGAACTACTTTATTATCCTCCCCCCTTTTTTAAAGCACATGGGTTTCACATTTACTCCAATTCACCTAGCTTTAGAATGCTTAGAGGAAACAGAAAAAGCAGAAATGGAAAATCCAGGGATAGCAGAATTTTAATTCAGCCTTTTAGTGCTATTGATCAATATACAGTATATATAGGCCATAATCTTCTACTTTCTCATCTGAGTGTGGTCTGTTTCATAGATGCACATGTCATTTAATTTCCCACTGAATGACTACATATAGCTCTGCAATACAGTAGATGTGATCACAATGCATGTAGTAACTAGAAAAAAAGCCTTCAAAAACTCTTGGAAAGTACTGTTATTCTGTTGTCATTCTCTGTGATGATATACAGATAGTCCTCAATTTACAACAGTTCATTTAGTGACTTTTTGAAGTTAGGCAATCAGTGAAAAAAGTGACAGGACCATTTTTCACACGTACAGACATTGCAGCATCTTCAGGGTTACTTGATCAAAATTCATGACAACTGACTCATATATATGACGGTTGCAGTGTCCTAGGATCATGTGATAATCTTTTGTGACCTTCTGACAAGCAAAGTCAATGGGGAAGCCAGATTCATTTAGCAACCATGTTACTCATTTTACAACTGCAGTGATTCAGTTAACAAATGTGGGCAAGAAAATGTGGGCAAAAAATGTGGGGGGAAATCCCTTAGCAACTATCTTGCATAGCAAGAGAAACTTTGAACTCAGTTATGGTTGTAAGTAAAGGACTACCTTCATTTGTGATGGGTCATTCACACGTGCAAGTTCCTTCTCATTACCATGTCCATCGAATGATGGCAATACTTAGCCCAAAGTATATAGAAACTTTACTGGGAGGAATGTGGAAGGGAGCAATTGAAAGCTAACACTACAATCAAGCTTATCTGTAAATGTCTCATGACAAAAGTTTGTAATTTTTCAGATTTTGGCCCATGAATATAACATTTCACGCAAGCTTTTAGACAATACATTTTCCATGTAATATAGGGATATCAATAGTCAGTCCCTCAAACTGCTGTCTTTTAAAAGCAATTAGTTGGTCTCAAATTTTCAACTCAACTCTTAATCAGAAAATACTATTAATTAATATATAATATTATAGTATAGTGTAGTGTAGTATTCATGCTTAAGTAATTAAGTATTAGAAAAAAATGAAGAAGCAATTGGGAGGAGGTTTACAGAGGTCAACCAAATGTTTCCCTCCCGCTCCCAAATAATCTACTGATGTTTTGTCACTTTCCTGAACTGTGTAGAAAGTGGCCTGCCTGTCTCTCTCTCTCTCTCTTTTCTACATCACACCAAAATTCTAATGCAGATGTAGATAACTTTTTACTTCCCATTGTCTTGGTGGATTGCAATCTGCGTATCTGCCAATCAGCATAAATAACATCTCTAGCTCTAAATCTACTGTAATGACAAAGGCAGGTGTCCACTGTTGCTTGTTTTCAAAAACCAGTCTTTGCATTGTGGGGAATAAAATCCATTATGTGGATTTTGTTGATATAATGTACTCTGAGTCACTTGACCAGTTGAATGTTTCATTTATTTTAAATATTTACATATTTTATGCACAACAATCATATTCCAAATACTAATGTTTTTATCCTATTGTTGTAATGCATGTATGTTCAACTCAGAAAACCTACTGAGTTCAACGGGGTTTAATTCATGCTATATATTCTTAGGCCTGTCATCTATGTATCACAAAACACTAGTCTGAGGATTGTTCACTCATTAATTCACTCAGAGACAAACTATATAGCCAAGCAAGAAAGCATATATTCATAGGGAAAAACTCTAACAAGGGCCTATAAGTTTACAGAGTCTTCTTAAGCTAACACGAACACAAAGAATAGTAGCAGTACCAATAAAGGAGAATATTTGTAGCTCAGGGTTGTCATGAAGGGTCCTTGGTGCTGTCGGAGTTTGGCGGTTTTGTGGCAGATGGCACTGATGATATTATCTAATTTGGGTAATGAAATGTCTTCAAGAAAACAACCAAGCTCAGAGAGAACCAAGGATCCCTCAATAGTAGCAGTTTTATATAAAGATCTCATCTATCTGAAGTTTGCTGGGCTCACTTATATCTAAGCTTTGGGGATAAAGCGGGGAAGCTATGACTTATTTTCCTTTGTATAATTTTTAAAATGGTAGAATATCATGAACTATTCCTGTGGAGTAAAGTAAGCAGCCTTTTTATCTGAGTACTTGGCTCTCTGGAATTCTGTGAAGGAGAATTATGCCATCGTTAGCACTTGAATTTTTGAGTGGCCTAAAAGAGAAGATTAATGTTATTTTCTATGTTGCTATTATACTTTTTAATACTGGGAATGAAGAGAGTAAACAGTACTTTTGGTACTTAGCATCTTGACTAAATGGGATGCCATATATTTATTTATGTAAATAAATTTATTTATTTACATAATAAATATGTAAATATGCCCTGCCTGATTCCAACTGACTGTGGGCAGTACAAAAATAATATATAACAAACTACAACAAACAAAAAATAAGATGGGATCCAGGCACAATATACAGGCAGAAAAGAAAAATAACAATTCATTGCACAAGCATACAATTGAGATGTTCCATAGAAACAATAGCATCGAAGTCTCTTTGTCCATATTTTATCCTATGAGGACTAATTATAAG
>JAPKID020004802.1:0-11478 GCA_026931265.2 Tropidonophis doriae | reverse complement strand
GAAGGGAGGGAGGGAGGGAGGGAGGGAGAGAGGGAGGGAGATCGATCAGATTTGACACTATTCATACTTATAAGCATAAATATAAGTATTGATATTCACCAATTTTAAAAATATAAAACACAAAAATAGTTTGAACCGAACCAGAAAAATATTGTCCACACAGATTTTGAGGTTTCCTATCCTGTCTTTTTTGGTTAAAAATCTTTTTTCATTGTTGGACTCTATATAATTTGCAACTACTGGCACTGTCCTATTTGTAATGAAAGATGAAAGACTAGTTTTTAAACAGAACGTGTTTAAAACAGCAGTGTTAGTTATTATTAGTCTGCTCTTTTAAATGTTTTAAAATATTGCCATTTAAATTTAGACCATTTAAATATGTTACCGACAGTATCCTTTCTAGCTAACATTCCCCTCCCCTTAATGGGCGATTCTCCTTTAAGAAAATATAGATATTTCCATTTGGTCTACTGTGTCTCCACAGATTTGAAAAAGCAAGGACAAGCTTCACTGAGTTATAAAAAAATTATGTAACTGCATAATTGAAAATTAGAATCCAGTGTTTTGAAGAGTAAAGCCTGTAACAAATATGCAAGTACATTCAGTCACTGTAGCTCAAAATCTTTTAGTATTACTTCAAATCCTTTCCTCTTCCATGGATTATTTCTTTTCTGTGTATATTCAAACTGTCACGTGATCCTTCCCTTTGGGAAAATGGTTCTGAGTCAGTCCAAAACTCCTTAGTACAGCTTTATGTTCATAAACCTTGCACAGAATTTATTTGTATCACAAATATGAAAAATAGCGTGCAGAATAATGGGTATTTAAAGTGAAAGCAAATAGCTTAAAAGGACAATTAGATGAGGGGAACATGACTGGATGTCATTTGTGTAAGAAACTATACACAAATAAAAGGTGCAGATCACATGGGCAGCAAGTGGTCATCTTGCTCTTCTGATTCCTCTCCAAGTTGGTCATCACCAACACCACGATATGCAGCTGGTACATTCTGTGGTTTAGAACGGCACATGAAATCACAGCCATCCTGAAAATAGATTAATGAAGTAATATCAAACCTGAAACTGGAAAAAGTTTTATTTCTCCTATTACTTGGCTTTGGTTTTGTTTTTTAATATGGAGTGAACAAGAGCACAATCCTAACATGACAAAAATGCCTGACTGTCTTACTAAATATTGGGCATTAGTGATTTAAGTGTCAATGATTTATAGCAGAAACTTTAGAAATTTATTCAAAAAACCCTTCATGAATATACTTAGTCTACTTTCCCAGTTGCCAGTGCCTGAGGAAAAACAGTGTTAAATCAAGGTGTAGTTAGTTTGGTTTTGGTACTTATTAATGATTGGGTAGAGGCACCAAAAACTGATGATCTAAATTGATGATCTATTATTTCAAAATACTACAAGGATTTAGGTTTAATTATTTATTTAATAAGGCATGAAACCAGGTACATTCTAATATCAAAGTAGAGCTTTGAGCATAGGAATCACTTATATGAAGAGTGTAGAAACGAGCAACAAAGAGATCTGGAGACTAACCATAGGATGAACAATTGAGTGAATTAGACACATCTAGTCTAACAAAGAAGTTATGATAAAAATCCTCCAGTACATGAGGAGCTGTCACAGAGAAGAGAGCATCTTATTCTTCAAAGGTCATGAGGGCAGGACAAGAAGTAATGGGAGAAAGCTCATTAGAGATCCAATCTACAATTAAGGAGAAACTCCCTGACAGAACAATTAATCAGTGGAACTTCAGAAGTTGTGGATGCACCAGAATGGCACAGGTAGTCATTGGCTTACAACAGTTCATTTATTGATTGTTCAAAGTTACAACAGCAGTGAAAAAAGGGACATATGGCCATTTTTCAAATTTATGACCCTTGCAGCATCTCCAAGATCATGTGATCAAAATTAAGGCACTTGGCAACTGACTCATGCTTATGACAGTTGCAATGTCGTGGGGTCATGTGATCCCCTTTTGGGACATTGTGAATAGGAAAACCAATGGGGAAGCCAGATTCACTAACAACTGAGTTACTAACTTAACTACAGTGATTCACTTAAAAACTGTGGCAAGAAAGTTCGTAAACTGGGGTAAAATTCACTTAACAAATGTTTCACTTAGCAACAGAAATGTTGGGCTCAATTGTCATAAGTCAAGGACTATCTGTATAGGGTCTCCTGCTTGAGCGAAGGGTTGGACTGACTTCCAAGGTTCTTCCCAATTCTATTATTCTATTTTGTGTTCTAAAAGGCTCATTGTACATGCCAAAAGTAGCATCTTCAGCCTTCCTTAATATAATATTTCTACCAAAATTATACTAGGAGTTTGGATCTCTGTTCTTAGACTGATGCAGCCCTTTTTTAAGTCACATTCTTTTAATAAGCTAATTTTTAACCTATTTTGAATGAATCAAAGAGAGTACAATAAAATTTACCCGTAATTAAGGTTCTTAAAATGCTAAGCATGAATTCATATAACATATCCTATTTTTTCTTGAGTCAACAACTGAGTTTCAATCTAATAAATAATTATACAGATTCATATTTATGGCCATTGCTTTTTCCTACGGTCAAGTGATCATCTTTTGTATCCTTTTGTTAAGCAAAGTCAATGGGGAAGCCACATTCACTGACTTACCAACTGCAGTGATTCATTTAACTGGAAGAAAGGTTGTAAATTCACTTAAATGTCTCACTTACATAAATTGTCATAATTTGTTGACTACCTGTATAGTCTCATGAGGTCATAGTTTACACGTGCATCACCTAGTGGTGGAAATTCCAGATCCTGTTGTTAACTGAAGATTACCCGTATCCATATAACCTAAAATACACTTACAGCTACTAGATTGCCAAGATCTTGCCAGAAAGCAAAATGGGGAAACTGCTCCATGCCCTTTGCTCCTACTATCAGACGCTGGTAGAGGAATCCTCCAATAATGTATACTGCAATCAGTGAGGAAAATCTGAAAGAAAACAAATATTAACAAAAGATTCACATACAAAATATAACATAAAATAAAATACAAATGGCAGTTCTCGAGATATAAGATGATTACATATTGGGTCTGAACAATGATTCAGATTCACTTTCAAAATGTCACATATTAACAAAGAAAAATCACTTTGTATATAAGCTAGTGACACAAGAGAGAAAAATGAATCTAAAATATCTACTAATTATATGCAGAATAGCAATTAGCATATTCAGGCTATGTCTTAGGTACAATTACTATTTTCTATGATAGGAGAGAAAGAGAATACTGAAAGACATCAGACAATAATAATAGTAGAAAACAACAGAAGTGCAGTGAAGAAGTAATACAAATCCTAAAAATTCATGTCACGTGTGAAAATACATATACACTGTTTTGGTAGTATCCAGATAATAAAAGCCCAACTTATAAATCAGTTTAATACACTTATTTTCATACCTCAAACTCAAGCATACTTTGTAAAGGTTTACTAATAGAGAAGTTATTTTTTAAAAGTATAACCGCTACACAGGGATAGATTTAAACAAACAACAGCTTACTGTCATCCTACACCCAAATCAAGTAGTTCAAATGAGAATCTAAATTACTTATTAAATGTAATATAATGTGTAGCAGCTGTCCCTCCCTACAGAGGGATGATAGCAGCACTATTACCAATAAGGGTATACAGAGTATTTTATGCACAGGAGAGCTAGCTTGATGGACTGTACCCATAGAGTTATCCTGCAGCAAGATGGGTAGCTAATAAATTTGATAAATAAAATAGAGATACACATGTATTCTCTAGGTGCAGATTATTCTCAGCCTCTTCTGGGTAGACAAACATTAGAAGACCTACTGTATTTTTCGGAGTATAAGATGGACCTTTTTCCCTCTAAAAAGAGGCTGAAAATCTGGCATCTTATACACTGAATACAGCATTTTCTGCCTCCCAAAGCCCTGCCTCTTCACAAAAATGGCCATGCATAGCCTTATGGAGGCTTTCAAAGAGCTCCTGCGGGCTGGGGAGGGCAGAAATGAACAAATAATGGGCCATTTTTTGCTCATTTTTGCCCCCCCCCCCCGAGCACTCTGGAAACCCCCCCAAGGCTATTAATGCCTTTAAAAAGAACCAAAAAACCAGGCCTGTTTTTGCAAAAAAAGCCCCATTTTGGGGAGGTTTGCAAAGTGCAAAAACTTTTTTTTTCTTTCGGAAAGCTGTATTTTCTCTATCTTTCTCTCTCCCTCTCTATCCCTCTATCTACCTACCTACTTTGCTTAAATCCTGGGTGCGTTTTATACTCTGGTGTGTCTTATACTCTGAAAAATATGGTACTTTGTTTTAAACATGTAATAAAAAACTCCCCATAAAACACTATGTAACCACTTGCTACTCCTCATCTGAGGGCCACAAAAGTACGTACAGTGGCAATCCATATGGAAAAGTATAGAAAATTTGGCTAAAACCATAATTTTAACTTTAAAAATATTAAAATAAAAAATAAAATTAAAGTAAATAAAATATTAAAATAATATTTTAAAATATTAAAATATTTTAAAATATCAAAATAATATTTTAAAATATTAAAATAATATTTTAAAATATTAAAATAATATTTTAAAATATTAAAATAATGTTTTAAATATTAAAATAATGTTTTTACAGTATTAAAATAACATTTTTACAATATTAAAATAATATTTTTACAATATTAAAATAATATTTTTACAATATTAAAATAATATTTTTACAATATTAAAATAATATTTTTAAAATATTAAAATACATGGGGAACATTGGGATCTCTGCTCTCAGTAATGGAAAAAAACTATTTAGATTGTTGTTATAAAAATAAAAAATGAAAACCATTTAAATTTCTTTAAATAAACTTTGGTTGCTCAACAAACAACATACAGAGCAATTACATTCTATAACATTTATTTCAATTAGTTCTTCCTTAGGAAGCTTTTTTAATGTTTTTAATTTTTCAAAAGATTACTTAGATGGTACCAAAAGGGGATTTACAAATAAAAGACCAAAGAATGCCATGGAAAAGGATGCTTTACTGGAAATACAAAAGAATATTGATGAGGTTTTAAAAATCAAAAAACAAAAACAAATGAAGAGCATGACCTGGATAACTTTTTTTAATTGCATTCACAAAAAAGGCCTATTAAAGCCTTGAAATTTGTGCAATGGAACAAAGAATTGGAGAGGAATCGAGTCCTATGACAATACGCAAATGATGTTAAAGATTAAGATTATTAGAAATAAAAGAAAGAAATATAAAAGTATATAATATAAAGAGCCCCTAAGAGATGGGCAGTTAAGAAATATGAAATCTAAATAAACATTTTTTTTAATTTCAGGTTAAATTGAGATGTATAATGGCAACGGTTTTTGCTGGCATGTTAACTGAATAGTTAATGTTTTATGGATGTGTTTATAAATAAGGCATTTTACACAGATGGGCTGACAGCTCTATAATATATAAAAAAACTAGAAGAGGAACTAGTGAACCATTGTTGAAGAAAATGAATGAAATTCAAATAACAAAAACTTGGAAAGAAGTTTGCTTACTTATTTGTTTTATTTATTTATTGGATTTATATTGCTGCCTATTTGCCCATGGCAACTCAAGGTGGCTTACAGAATGAAAGACCATATTTATAACAAAAAAATATAGTACAATATAACAAAATCACCTCCCACCTCCTGCCCAGGCAACAGCAGATCACATAAACCATTTAAAAGGTTCCATCACGCTCAGGGTAACCCAGGCCTGCTACCAGAACCAGGTCTTCAGCACCTTCCATAAGAGTATTAGAGTGGAGACCATTCTAATCTCTGGGGGAATTATGATCCAAAGAGAGGGAGCCATCACGGAGAAGGCCCTTCTTCGGGGTCCCTCCAGGTATATCTCCCTTGGGGATGGGACCCACAACATTCCCTGCTTCCCCACTCTGATGTGTCAAGTAGATGTGACTGGCAAGAGACGGTCCCTCAGATAACCTGGTCCCAAGCCATGAAGGGCTTTAAAGGTCGCAACCAGCACCTTGAATTGCATCCGGAAGCAAATCAGCAAGCAATGCAGCTAATGCAGAAGAGGTGACATATGTACACACTGGGGTCTGCACAAAACCATGCAGGCTGCTGCATTTTGCACCAACTGGAGCAATAAAACAATAATATATACAATATTAATGCATTAAGAACAATTTAAAAAATCTCAGTCATATAAGACCAATTTCTGTATTGAATGTCAACTGTAAGGTATTTACTACTACAGGTTGTCTTCAGATTATTTAAAATTAACTACTCATTCAGCAACCGCCCCGAGTCCCTTTGGGAAAGGGGTCGGTTTAGAAATTTAATAAATTATTTATTATTATTAACCACTGACAGTTATGATGACACTGAACAATTGAGACTTATAGCGGGTCCTTGAAGTTGCAGCTGTCACAGCACTTCACAGTCACAGCTCTTCACAGTCACATAATTACAATTTTTAGTGCTTGGCAAACAACTTGCACTTGATCACTATTTGCGACCCTTCCTGCTGTCCTCTTACAAGCAGTCAATGGAAGACAGCATTGATTGGTATATAATATGGCCATAGGCCTATGATGGCGAACCTATGACACGCGTGCCACAGGTGGCACGTGGAGCCATTTCTGAGGGCACGTGAAGTGTTTCCCTGTCAACTCCAGTGCCAATGGCCAACTGACTTTCAGCCTTGATTTTCAACCCATTTTTGCCCTCTGAATCCTCCGGAGAGAGAAAAATGGCAACTTGGATAGCGTGTGCGTGTATGCTTTTGGCACTCGAGGCGAAAAAGGTTTGCCATCACTACCATAGGCCATAGTAAATACCACTGATGGCTAACCTTTTCGGCACTAAGTGCCCAAAGTGCGTTTGTGTGCACCCATAATGCAATGCATGCATGACCCAACCCCCTATGCTGCAAGCGCTCCGTATAATTATAATATAATAAGGTTATACTCTTATAATGAGTATAATACTCTTTATAATGAAAATGTTTATAATCTTGTCCTTCTTCCTGAAAAAAATGGATGATTGGTGGGTTTCTCTGCCCCAATCCTGTCAGTTACTGTTGTTTATTGAATAGATTCAGAGTGCATCGGCTACATTTCAGCTGCAGCGGTTAAGTGGAGCTATTAACTGGAGGGAAAGAGGGGGGAAAAATCTATCTTGCATTTTATTTTTAACCTGTTTTCCAAACTGTATAAGTAACGTTTCGGGCGAACTGGTGAGAACCGGTTGAATCCCACCAGTGCCTAGCACCCACTTACCTATTGTGCCCTTTTAGATGTACTATACAACAGGGGGCTGGGAAGAGGCCCTGGTTCACAGACCTATGGCCTGTTAGGAACCACCCTTCACAGTTGAAGATAAGTGGCAGGCAAGTGAGCTAGGCTTTATCTGTATTTGCACCCACTCCCCAGTGCTAGCAACACTGCATCAGTTACATGTCAGATCATCAGGCATTAAGATTCTCATAGGAGCATGAACCCTACTGTAAATTGCACATGCAAGGGAGCTAGGCTGCTTTCTTCTCTTCCCCTCTTGGTCCATCCACGAAAAATTGTCATCCATGAAACCAGTTCCTGGTGCCAAAAAGGTTGGGGGCTGCTGCTGCTGCTGTACAGCAGAGCTGAAATGAAGCTGCTGCTGTATTCTGCAGTCCCTCCAGCTGACTTTGGTTGTCATCGTCTCGCCTCTGCTTCCCTGACCACCAGTGTGGTCTCAGGCCACTGCCATCTGGGAGCAATGCATGCATGCTGACTACCATTTCCTCTCCAATTCCTCTGCCTTAGCAGTCTGTATAAGTGTGGTAAGGCAAAGAAGGCAACAAAGTCAGTTGGGAGAGGCAGAGGGTGGCAGTGGCGGAATACAGCAGCATCTTGGCCCTGCTATGAAACATGGCCAAAAGGGCAGAGATGGGGAAGATAGGCAGGTGCAGGGAATTCAAGCAGAGAGTTTGTGCAGGTCAAGAGAATGTGACTATTAATTGCAATAACTGTAAATGTGGGCTGGTGCCAAGCACCCAAAATTAGATACATAAGTTCAGATACTGCAACTTTGAGGACTTGTAAGAGCATTTGTTCAATGCCATTGTAAATGATCACAGAACGAGGACTACCTGTACTATCTTTTACCATAGTCACATGAGGCAACAAATATGAACTGTGTGCCAGAAGTCAATCACAGATTAGAACAGGATTAGGTTTGGTGACCATAAAAACCAATTGTTAATGACTGCATCTCACCTGGTTTCTGACCGAAACAGTGGGGCTGAGGATAGGAACCAATGTAAAGACTATCCAGTATATTGTGGCCCCGAGGATGACCAAGGCCATGATCATGCATAGTTCAAGAAGTAGAATCCCTCCATAGATTGGAAGTGGAACCAGTTGAAAGTACGGAAAACTTTTCCAGCCTGGAAGCAGTGATGAAAGTGACAAGTAGCCTCCACAAGCCACAAATGAGAAAAACAGAAGCTGCGGGTAAAGGTTAGGTGGGGGAGGAGCCACATCCATCAATCCCTAAAGAGTACTGGGACCTGGCCAAAGTGTTCGATAAAAGGGAGTCTACTTCTGCCCCATCAGCCAACAGACTGTGCAATCAAGATTGTTCTGGGAGAAAAGATGCCAAACCTAAATAGCACTTGATGACGCCCTAGAAAATGGAAGAACTCCAGTTATTCATCAAAAGGAATTTAGCCAGGGGCTTCATTCAGTTGACCAAGTCAGTGGGTGCCACTGTTTTCTGAGAAAAAAAAGATGGCACTATTAGACTGTGCATAGACTACAGTGGATTTAATACCATCTGCGTGGAAAATGTGTACCTCCTTCCGTTGATGAACAACATATTGGGCCACTTGGCCAAGGAGAGACTTTTCACCAAATTGGACTTACGGGGGATGTATTACCAAGGAGTGTAGACTAAGAAGGGAGATGAATGGAAAATGGCACATTGGAGCAATACCTCCACTGTTACATGAACTACCAGCAAGATATCTGGGCTGAACTCTTACCTTTTGCTGAGGTTGCCTACAATAATTCAGTACACAGTAGTACTGAACACACGCCATCCCAAATAGCCACTGGCCTGGACTTTGTCCCTATGCCAGAACTCCCTCAACACACCCCTCAACTGTTATTAACTGATTGTATTCCAGCCCTGCAGAACATCTGGCCCATGGTCTACAAAGCGCTTAAATTACAGTTAAATTAGAAGTATTTCTTGAATGGGAATAACTTAATGAACCAGGATTATTTATGTAAATCTCTGACGTGGCCTTTAGTAATCAGGCATTACTAAAATCTCTACTTAATTAGTTTTATGATGCTGAGTTGCTATTTTAAAATGGTTTAATTTTGAATGCTTTTCTACCCTTAAAAGTATTATGGTAAGTTGTTAGAAGCTGTTTAACTCAGAAAAGAACTATTAATTATTTCAAATCAACTTACGTGATTAGTAGTATAGAGCCAATACTGAGGTGATGGTGTACATTTTGGTGCAATTCTTCCGGAGGACAAGCCAAGCTGCTCTCTAACTCAAAAACGTAGGAACATTGCTTTATCTTCTCCCTCTCTTCTGCCACCATGGTGAAACCAGTCTGTTTAGAGATGATAAGAGTCTAATGGCACACTAATCGATGTTCAACTGCCCCCTCCTCTTGAGATATTCAGCAAGAGCACCCCACAATTCTCAAAATCCTATTGTGGCCTGATTCATACACATCACATGCTGACTGAAACTACAAAGAGTAGTTCAGCACTATCTAGAGAGCTGCAGATTCCATATCTTAG
This sequence comes from Tropidonophis doriae, assembly GCA_026931265.2. NCBI lineage: Eukaryota > Metazoa > Chordata > Lepidosauria > Squamata > Natricidae > Tropidonophis > Tropidonophis doriae. The sequence goes on along the minus strand of JAPKID020004802.1, from coordinate 1,642 downwards.
GCTAAGGCATTACTAAAAAGTTCTAATATAGTCTCCTCTAAGATGTGCCTTTTTTTAATGCTCTCAATATTATCACATATGTTATTCTGTTTCCCCAAAAATAAGCCCTCGCTGAAAATTTGGAACAAAGCAGCAGCCATGGGGTGATCATGCTTGCCGCCTCCTGCACCTCAAAAATAATAAGACCTCCCTAAAAATAAATCCAAGCACTTATTTTGTGGGTCAAAAGAAAATAAGACCCTGTCTCACATGGTACAGTACATGCTGTAATTTAATATGTAATATATAATTTTCATGTAATTTTCATGTGAAATCCATAGCCTTTGTTTACTAAACAACTTCAGCTCTGATATTATGTAGTTTTGTTTAGCATAATTCGTTTTTACTGTCCCGTTCTTATACTCACTGCTAATGTTGTTCGGTTGCAGATAATCATTACTAAAGCTTTTCTGTTTTCCCGTGTACAATGACTATCATAGGGATCGCCACTCTGATAGATCAGCATAATCCAGCTAGCTGTCAAATTAAAAATATAAGAGATTCAATGATGCATGAGTATAATTACAAGAACCCTCAATAGATCTGTTCAAAAGTATGTCTTACTTCCATTTGCAAGATGGGTCTCATTGATACGTCCTATTACTTTTTGTTTGTTGTCGTTCTTACTGATCTGCACCAGGCCAGAATTGGTCATATTGTGGAAGACTTCCCGACATATCCTCAATCTATAAATGTAGTGGCCCTCATCATTCTTGCTTTCTGTTTCAAAACTGCAAAGAAATGCCTATTTACAACATGTAATAGAATCAGGACTGGATGTAACCTCAGAGATCTTCTAGTCCAATCCCCTGCTCAAAGTAGGAGCCTTATATATGATTCCAGTCAAATTGTTGTCCAGACTATTTTTGAAAACTAGCACCGACATTTACACAGTTTAGCACCTCCTTTACACATTTACAACCACATTTATACCAACTTATGAAAATAAAAACAGTAAGAAAGCTAGCAATATTTGCCTGGAATATTTCTTATAATGCTAATTTTTGCCTCTCCAATAAAGGAATAATTAATAGCCAGAATACAGTGTGAACTAAACTTTATTACAAATTGAGCATCATCTCTCCTGCTAGATTAAATGAGAAACATGAAATCTTAAACTACAATGCCGTCATAAAGTAGTCAGACCCCCTTCACTTTTGTCAATTTTGTTATGTGCAGCCTGATTCTACAGTTGTTGAAATTCATTTTTTTTCTCATTAATCTACATTCAGTATCCATAATGACAAAGTGAAAATAAAATTTTAGAAAGGTCTGTAAATTTATTAAAAAGAAAAAATTGAAATATCACATTAGCATAACTATTCAGACCCTTTGCAACAACATTGAAATTTAGCTCCCATGCCTCCCATTTCTCCTAATGATTGCCGACATGTTTCTATATCTTGATTGGAGTTGACCTTTGGTAAATGTAATTGATTGGACATGATTTGGAAAGGCACACACCTCTCTGTAGAAGGTCTCACAGCTGATAATGCGTACTATAACAGAGGAAAAGCCATGAGGTCAAAGGAACTGCCTAGAGAGCTCAGAGATAGGCTTATTGCAAGGCATAGATCTGGGGAAGGCTCTCGCGGGCCTGGCC
>JAPKID020004801.1:0-11478 GCA_026931265.2 Tropidonophis doriae | reverse complement strand
TGTTTTAAATCCCTGTGCACCGCCCCGAGTCCCTTTGGGGAGAGGGGGCGGTTATATAAATCAAATAAACTGAAACTTTGCTGTATGTGAATGAGCAGAATTCACAATAAATTAAGAAAAGAAGTTTTTGTCATGACAAGGAGTTTGCTTCATGCTCTCGGGAAGCCTAGGTCAGAAAAGGAATCAGTTATTTGATTTGAAATTAGAGCAATAGAAAAAGGAAAATGTAGTTATAATACTCGCAATCTAATACTGGTGGCCAATGTAGATTGATATTTCAGAATAGTTTGGATTAATTATGGGCTTCTCCAGCTCCCCTTTTTTTGTGTTCTCCAGATGTGTTGTAAATATGTGGAACTTCAACCAGCAATTGGAGGATTATCGGACTTGAAATCCAACACTGGGACACCAGGTGGAGGAACACTAAGGAAATTCATCCCAGGTTTTAACTATTAAAAATATAGCAGACTTTTTGAAAGAAAAGATGGAACCAAAACATTATGTTCTGCTTCGAGATTCCTATAAATCCCAGGTCCTCAGAATGAAAAGAGTTGTAAAAAGGTAAGATGCTCTCCTTATATATGGAAACTGCACTATTTTAATAGCTCTCTTCCTTATGAATTAACTCTTTCTTATGCTACCAGGAAAAGGTAACAAAAGGAAACGACATTTTCTGTATTTTGCAGAGTTGCTGGTAGGTGTTGGACAGTACTATAAATATATTGTGGAATTCAAAAGAACATTATGGGAGCAGGTTCAGCGCAGGGTTATACTCTATTTAATTTAATTTTAAATTGCTTTTGTATTTTGTATGTTTTATTGATTCCCTGTACGCCGCCCCGAGTCCCTTCGGGGAGATGGGTGCGGGGTATAAATTTAATAAATATAAATATAAACAAATATTTAAAAAAACAAACACATTTTTTATATGTTTCCAGATCTGCATGAAATTAGTGATAGAATCAGATCCCAGTCTCTTTTTAAGAAAGAGAAAGTGGGGGCAGCTCACTGTTGCTCCCACATGTAGGCTTAACCGGATTTGTCTGTATATTTTGAGACAGAATGTTTTAAGATCCATACAAATCCTAAAAATTGCCTTGAACTCACTTGGAACATATTTTGCTGTCAAAAGCTTGTTACTGATTGTGCTGGTTTTTTTTCATTTTCCAAAAGAATTCACTAACTGAAATGTACAAGCTTAAGAAACAATCTCTAACAAATGTTAAATAATAACTTGGCAGAACGTCACTGCAGGATGAGGTGATTCAAAAACTTACTTGGAACGTGTGCCTGTATATTAGTTGCTAAGGGAAAAACTGACAATCAACCCAATGGCACAAAGAAGAGAGTGAAATCCGTTTGTCATGCCAGATTTTGATTTTGTTATTGACATCTTTTAGTGGCATTTTGATGCCAGTAATTAAATTGCTAATTATGTCTCTCTGTTGCAGTGGTCATGGTTTTATTATTTAATTGCAGCAAGTTTTGCTCTCACCACAAATGGTAGTTGTTTAACCTTGGTGAATGTTGCTCTCATGTTACTTTCCATATGTAAAGGCTTTGTTGTGGCATTATTAGCGGCTGGGATTTAGCCAGAATAAAGGCAGTTCAGAATTCTTTGCTGTAAATAAAACCCTGTTTTGTGAATAAAGACAGGGATTTGAAGGCGGGTGGGGGAGTGGGATGGAGAAGTATATAATGGAAAGAGAAAATGGTATTTCAATAATACATGCAGAGAGAGAATCACACAGAACAACTCGGTCCAAAATAGTGAACACCAAGCTGGCTTGCAGAAACAGAAAATAACTTAAGTCCATTTTTCCATTGGTATTATTTCCCCCTGTTTCCTCCTCTGTTTTAAACGTATTTGAATACAATTCCATTGCCTTCTTTATTCTTTCTTTTCCTTTACTTTTGAATTTTGGGTTTTTCCTCCTCTTCTTTCTCAGCCCATTTCAGCGCATTTGTTAAAGCCCCCGCTCCCCTTCATTGATGTTATTTTATATGAACCACAAGATTTTTTTCATCTTCCCTCGCTAAGATTGCCTCTTTATTTTGTTTTGAAATATTTGTATATTTATTTCATTAAATGAGATAATGTTTTTTCTTATTAACATAATTTCCAGTACATTAAACATATTTCTCCACAGACAGAAGAGAGGAATCAAATTAAATGACAGTTAAATCACTTGCAGCCATTTCAACTGTTAAAAGAAATAAAAATGATTCTGTTTCTACCCCCCCTTCCTCCATTTGTGATCACGAGATGGGTGCCGTAAAGGCAAATGAAATACTAAAGCAAAAGGAGTAGAAACATAAAGAAATAATGACTGACTTACTGCAGTAATACCACTGAGAGGAGGGAAAAAATTGCTACAAATGAAAGGGAAAAATAATATAGCTGTTTTCAAAGTTATCAAAATTCATTTTTTATTGATGAGGTCCATGCAATTCTAATACTAAGTAAATGGCAAAGAAAAAAAATCAATGCCATAAATACTGGATGCTGAAAGGCGAAATAAATACTTTGTGTTTGGAGGGCCATTATTCTAAATAGCTTTAATTTTTAAATAATTTATACTTCAACATGTATTACTGAGGGGGGAAAAGAATATAACAAAGGGTCATGCTGCTGCTTTTTAAAACTGACCAGGCATAGGAAAAAATGCACTACTATAAGTCGTAGGTGTGTGTTATTTTTTAAGATATTTTGTTCATTTTCTAATAAGCCAGGATTGAATCTATTCTGTTAGTTTAAAGACAAAATTAAAATTCAGTACCTTATTGTAAGATGCCTGGCAATCTCTAAATGAGTACTTTATTCAAATATTAATTATATGGCTTTAAGAAGGAATATAATAAATTCTCTAAGGGTTGGGCTGCAAAATTCCAGATGACCAACGGGTGGCAGAATCAAGATTCCTACATCTCTAAGTATTGTACCCAGATCTTTGGAGTCCCAGATCTGGAGCCCTTAATAAAGCTAGCAAGGATTTCAAAACTAATATTATTTTTGTTCTCAGGAGCCAATCAATAACAGTTCCTCTTGCTATTGTGGTATTGCATTGTGTATTGACTTTTCATAAGCAGTTGTGAGACAACGTGCAGGAGTGCAGCCCTCAACAAGTGGACAGGGGCTGAACAGAAAAGTCTTCAATATGGTTTAATGCAGGTGTAAAACTCAGCAGGTTCTGGCAGGTTCTGGAGAACCGGTAGCAAAAATTTTGAGTAGTTCATAGAACCGGAAACACCGCCTCTGGTTGCCCTTGAGTGGGCTGGGAATGGGGATTTTGCAGTATCCTTCACCTGCTACCCACCAAGCCACACCCACAGAACCGGTAGTAAAAAAAATTGAATTTCACCACTGGTTTAATGTAATTTAAGTTATGTAAATGCAACTAGCCTTATTTGCTGCTTGCCTTGGAGCTTTAGACCTTTGGTTCCTGAAGTAATGTCTAATGTGCTCAATTTTGGCCACTCCTCAGCTAGTCACCCTTCTCATTTAAAGCTTTTAATGCTATAAGCCAAAATGAGATGGGTGGTGCATACATTTAATAAATAAATAAATAAATGTATTCACAGCCTTAGTACTTGACAATGATCATGTCTTAGATTACATTGTACAAGTGAGGGCTTTTGGAATTTTGGAACAAGTTAGCAGAGTTGCTTGCAGAACACAGGATGCCTCAGTTAGTACCCAAATAATTATTCTGCAATGAAGGTAATTGACATGACTTTCAGTGCCTTAGCCTTAATAGATAAATTAAGCCTGCAAGGTGGCTCTATAAGATTAAGTTATGTTTGTTCGCCGGCTTTCTTGGGTTTTATCTGCTTATTTTATCTTTTATCTGTTTACTTTCTATGCTTATTTTATTTATTTTGAAGACTGTTGTGGAGCTTTTAACTGCTGAGCGTTCTATGCCACCCAGAGTACGTGCCTGTGAGGTGGGTGGCTCTGTGTGTGTGTATGCTAAATAAATAAATACATTTAATTGCTGTTTATTTTATTTCAGTATGAAATGGTTTTCACTTCTGAGACTAGGCTTGATTTTGAAGGATGACAATAAAGCGTGTCTAACAAGAATCTTAGTTGTGGGGTAGATAATTATGGTTGTGAAGCAACAAAACTTGGTTTCTCTGCAAGTTTTGAAATAGTGGCTACTGATTAAGGCTGTGCAATGCTTCCTACTCATTTCACAAAGAAGTGTTTCGAATCATATTGGAACAGAAACATGATGCTCTTTGCAACATTACAAAGCAACAGCATTTTCCCCTTGATGTATGGCAACTAGCTGCTGCAGCCATCAAACCAACAGTGTCGGCAGCAATCTGCAATGAGTTCAAAATGATGACATGTGTGTGGTGTTGTCATTGTGTACATGCTTCAATTATGTACCTGCATCCCAACATCTGACACAAGTATGTAAATTATGTAAATTGTGGCATTTGCGATGTCAAGATACACATTTTGCCATTTGCTACAGATGCCCAGATAGTAGACAAGAAGTAAGTAGACTTGATGCCTGGAAAAGACATGCGTGCTTTAGCAGCGTTGGAGACAAGTGCTATGTTCGCTGTCCATATAAAAGCCCCTTTTCTTTTATTAAAGTTTACAAATGCAAATATTAAAAAAATCTAATACACACTAAAAAGAATGTAAAAAACAAAACATGCAGAGGAAGAAGAAAAATAAGGGGGAGAGGATGAAAAAGAGATATAAGGAAATGATTTCCCACTCCCTACAAACATTTTTAGCATCTAAAAAGTCATTAACAAATACGTTTATAAGATAATTAAAAGGGGATGTCTATGAACCCAGTGGGATGTGGTGGCTCAGTGGCTAAGATGCAGATCTTTTTGATCAGAACGGCAGTTCAGCGGTTCGAATCCCTAGCGCCACATAACGGAGTGAGCTCCTGTTACTTATCCCAGCTTCTGCCTACCTAGCAGTTCAAAAGCACGTAAAAAAAATGCAAATAGAAAAATAGGGACCACTTTGGTGGGAAGGTAACAGCACTCTGTGTGCCTTCGACATTTAGTCATGCCGGCCACATGACCACAAAGACATCCTCGGACAGTGGTGACTCTTCGGCTTTGAAGTGGGTATGAGCACGGGCCTCGTAGACCTGGAAATGACTAGCATACATGTGCGGAAGAACCTTTACCTTTACCTTCTGGCACAGTTTAGGCAAGATGATTTCCCACTGGTTCCCAGAGCATTAGAACCCACCAGAGACTGCTCCTTATGGTCTTCTCATAGGGATCATCTGTATGGAGAACTTGTAGGCAATCCTGGTCCTCCCCTTGCTCTGGAGAGGAATTCTGAGGAGATAATCCATTCACTGATTCCCCTTTCTGCCATGGCTGTCAGCTCCACTACCCAAGTCTGAGTCCACCATTGCTTCCCCTGAAGTCTCAAAGCCCCTTTTATAAATGAATTCTGAAGGACCACAACCCCCCTCCCTCCAATTTGATTATATAGGATTATAATTGCCAGTAGTTATCATCTTCCAGTAGTTGTAGAATCATAAGCCCCTAACTCATGAATCTATCCTTCTAAAACTTGCAGGCATTTTGCCTGGGGAGACACTATGACAAAGAAATCCTTTCACAGCCCAGTTTTTGAAGTATGCGTCTCCCAAGCCATAAAGGTAGATATTGGTCTGAAAAAGAAAATTTATGTCCTCCTTTAAAAAGATAGAGATTTTTTTTTTAAAGCCTGGCCTCACTTCATGCAAATGTTTTGTAGTGTTGTATCAACTCACAATGCCAATAAAGTAGGTTACAAAACAGAAAATATTATATTTTAAGCACCAAAAGAGGGATATTTTCAAACCACTGGTGTCATTCTCGATATCATATCTACCTTACGTTTAAGACTATAGATGTCACTTTCAGCACAGTGTAGCTGTAAATCTAGATTCTCTACCCTTATTCTGGAATTGGTTTACTGACAGTCAGATATGATTCAGAATAGATACTTTATTGCATATAAGAATCAAGCCAGCTACAACAAAAGTTTTTCAAATACAACAGCAGTTATTTAGATCTATGCAGAAAGATGTGGCAGAGTGGTTAAACTGCAATATTGCAGGCTAACTCTGCCCACAGTCTGAAGTTCGATTCTCATGGGGCTGAAGGTTGATTCAGCCTTCCATCCTTCCAAAGTCAGTAAAATAGACCCAGATTGTTGGAGGCAAAGTATGCAAATCATGCTTACATTGTAAACTGTGCAGAGTGCTGTAAAACACTATGGGGCAGTATATAAGCCTAAATACTATTGCTATTGCAAAATCCTTAGGCTTTTCCATATTTCCTGAATCCATGGATATTTAATAGTTCTTTTAAAGGTCCTTTTTCAACCAGATTCTCTCCTAACAACAAAGGGAGAGAATGCAACACAGAATGTGCATTCCCAAATCACATAGATTTTTGGACGTGCATGTGTAGCAGTGACTGAAGATGTCAAGGAACAGCATCTGAATATCCAAGTGTATATTTTTTTTATAGATTTGGAGTTGAGAATTTGAGAACCACATAACACCAATTAGTGCTTCCATCTTTTTGCATAAACGTCGGAGCAGAATCTGAAGATGAAATTCTGTACATATTTAAGCACTTTAAATGTGTTATGGCTCACAGGAGTACAGCAAAAGCAAAGAGCTGGAGCCTTTCTAATTCCTGTCATTCATTCTGATTCGCCTGCTCCTTTCTGAAGTGGAAATAATTAGAATTCCACTATAGTTAAGTTTTTTATTAATTACATATCTGTAGGACATACAGGTTAGTCACAAAACTAACCAGGCAAGTCTGTGTTTAAAGATCTGTCAGCAGAAACATAAACTGAGAAATGTTGAACTATGCATTTGTACCTTGTCAGAGAGATAAAAGGAAGAGTTCCACTCCCCACGTGTCCTAGATAGAACAATGCTAAATAAATCTTCATCATTAATGTATAGCATTTATTGCTCGTTTTTGAAGAAGGGGATTCCCTTTTCATCCAATTTAATTATGTATCCAGCAAACAAAATAACTCAAAGTAGGGGATATCTCCTCATTGCCTCTTGACTCTGATACCACAACTGCATATTTTCAATCATTGTTAAATGGAGGTAGTGCAAGGCAAAGCTTTAAACACTCCCCCCCCCCCCAGTTTTGGTGCATGATAAAAGAAGAAGGTGCTATCAATCTTTATTGTCTGTCTCGCTTACTGTAATTTCATTCAATAGTCCACTGATTCTGATGTCTATGCTAATGTTGGAAACACGGAAGAAGCAGATGCTCCGGCTTGAGCATATGTATCCACTGGCCACTTTGATACGTTGGCAGCAAAGTCACTGGGTTTGATGATGAATTGTTAATGCCACAGACTATGAGCAGCTGAACACATGAAATGCATGAAAAGTTGTACCTCGGTTGGGTTCTTCATTTCCGAAGAAAATCTGACAAAATGATGCCCTAGGAATGGTTTGTCTGTGGCATGAAAAGCATGTCAGACTTGCAAGTGTTTTGCAGTGTTGTAGAACATGACATGCTATTTGACCTCTGTCCTCATGCTGGAGACTTAGAAAGGCTTTGTGTTACCCTCATGTTAGTGATCCTAACAGCAGTCCTATAAGATGGGAGTCAATTTTTCACTATGGGTGAAGAATGGAGGTGAGAAGAAAAACGGCTTGGCTCTTGCCTGGAATATGAAGACCAATTCAAATCCTGTCTTGTTTTAATATAGTTTTTCAGTTATTAATCTGCTCTAGCAATTTTAAATGGATTTTTATAACGTACACTCTAAACATTTGCATGTGTTTCTCATTCACAGCTTTCTCTAAGATGCATAGATTTTATACACAACTTTCTGAAATATTCATAATTTACTTAAATTGTCCTGCTGTTCATTTTTAATGTACATTTTCCTGATGCTTAAAAAAAACAAAACTTAAGTGCACTTTTCCCGTACACATTCTTTTTGGGATGCATCTTTCAGAATGGGAATTGATGTCTACTTTTAATCTGATTTCCTGCTGTTTATATCATGGTGGTGCTGTTTTGCTGGATTGGGCACAGCAGTTTTATTTTATATTTGTATCTCAGAACTGTATAGACAGATCAACCAAAGCAAATTCTGGGTTCAGACTCATTTTTTTAAGGCTAAGATAGCTTTGTTGGCAAACCATCTGACTGATAATCAGTCTGTAGTTTTAAGTATCCAGGTTTGATTCACATTAAGGTATTGATTAAAGCTGTTCTGAATTTTTCAGTAAACTCAGAGATGCCTCTACATAAATATAGAAATACTCATTTGATGGTTTCATAGGTTCACATTTAAGGTTCCTCTTTGTGAAACGGACATAGATTGGAAGAACAACCTTCTGAGGTTGGTAAAATGATGACCCAGATGGTTGGTTCCCCTTTCACATATGTGATAGCTGTTCCTGACTCTAGGGGGCAGTGCTCATCTCTGTTTTAAAGCCAAAGAGCCAGTGCTGTCCAAAGATGTCTCTGTGGTCATGCAGCCGGGATAACTAAATGCTGGAGGCGCACGGAACGCTGTTACCTTCCCACCAGTTCTGTAAAGTGGTATATAAGCCTAAATGCTGTTGCCATTGCTATATACTTCTATAGTAATTAATTTTTAAAAAGGCATCTTTTAAAAAATAGCCATCTTTTTTCTATTCTCTCAAATGCTGAGCTGTAGTTAGTCTATGCGGTGTCATTAAAATGTTCTGGATTTCAGTTTTTCATTCTGTATCTCTGATTACTATTCACACTGTGGATTGGGATGAAAACTTAGGCATTAAAATAACCTCACTGTTGGTATGGCAGTGTGTCAGGATCTGAAACCCAGGAACCCTGAAGTCTTTATCCTTCTGTGGAGTTTGAGGAGTTGCAGGACTGTAGAAGTCATCTGTCAAGCAAGAAACATCAGCTCCACACATGAAGGTCCAATTAAACTGATTTATTGCTAAACAGCCTATGTACAGAAATCTTCTCAACTAATGGTTAGTTGCTACTTAGTATTAGATAAGGTCCATGGAATTCAAGAGGGGTTGGACTTAGTCCACTTGTGACTATGTAGGAATTCTAGGCTGTTCCCTCTTTTAACTTATTTTCCAAAGCACCAGAATGCAAGACAAGAAACAATGGATATTAATGAAAGAGAGAAGCAACCTAGAATGAAGGAGAAACTTTCTAAGAGTGAGGACAATTAACCAATGGAACAGCTTGCTTTCAGAAGTTGTAGGTGCTGGAGGTTTTTAAGAAAAGACTGGACAGCCACATATCTGAAATGTTATAGGGCAGTAGGTCTCAACCTTCCTAATACCATGACCCTTTCATTCAGTTCCTCATGTTGTGGTGACCCCCCAAATAAAATTATTTTATGTTTTCAGTATTTTTTCGAAAATATGTGTTTTCCAATGGTCTTAGACGACCCTTGTGAAAGGGTTGTTCCACCCCCAAAGGGGTCCTGACCCACAGGTTGAGAACCACTGTTATAGGGTCTCCTGCTTGAGCAGGGGGTTGGACTAGAAGACCTTCAAGGTCCTTTCCAGCTCTATTCTGGTTGAATTGATTGGATGCTAATAGCTAAAACAGCATGATTATTTTTTTAAAGTAGCCTTGATACCAGCTGAAGCCATAAGTGAAGCACAATAATCCAGGAGAAATAAGGTCTTATACTTGAGTCAGAGAATGTGGATTGCAAAGACTCTCCAAAATTCCAATTTGAATCCTTCAATTATGGATTATTCTGTTTTCTGCATTCTGTCTAAATTTATAACCCTGATGAGACTTTTATCCAGATCAGCGTCTCATTTCTTCGCTGAAAAAAAAAAAGATCACTTCGGAAAACAGCCACACTGTTGTTTTCTAAAATTTACACTCCCTGCGATAACAAAAAAGGGAGAAAAAATAATACTACCATGTTTTCCCCAAAATAAGACAGGGTCTTATTTTCTTTTGACCACTGAAATAAGCACTTGGCCTTATTTTCAGGGAGGTCTTATTATTTATGAGGTCCAGGAGGCATCGAGCATGAACACCTCATGGCTGCTGCTGTGTAGCAATATTTTTAGAGAGGGCTTATTTTAGCGCATACGTTCAAAAGCCCGATTGGGCTTATTATTCAGGGAGGTCTTATTTTAGGGAAAGTAGATTGATTTTACAATGGATTCCAAAGTCTAGTTTATGTGCTATTTATGACAACTATTTGTTAATGTTTCCAAGATGTACTTCACCCATGCTTCAGTTTCATACTGCTTGGTACTGGAAATTTTGAGTTCCTCTCTATCCAGAAATAGAACCAATTCACAATTTCCACAGCTGGAAGGATATTGTCAGAAGCATGGCCTTTAATCCTTTTATACTGCTGTATGTAAAAGGTGCTTCCCATTAATTCTGAAAGACTTGATTAACTTACTTTGGTTGAAGACTTACCTGTAGAAGGGTGACCCATTTAAGACATTTTGCAATAAGATAATATAATCCAGGCACAATCAAGCAAAACAAACTTTCTTTCAATCTAGGCAAAGTAATTTCATCAAGGTTAATATGTATGAGAATATTTCAGTTCTATCCCATTAAGGTCAACGAGCCCAGCACACCAATCCTAACCATGTTTAACTGGAAGCGTCTTTTATTTCAATAGAATTTCCTTAAGTAGATGGATTTAAGAAACATGTAATATAATTTATGTGGTTTAGCATAAGTAGTCAATTAGGCTGCTTAGGATGTTTTGCAAATTATATTGAGATAAGTATTATTTGTTGTCTGCAATTTTTTGCTTTGCTTATTAATGACAAAAAAAATTATTTAGCTGAGTGCTCCAAAAATTAAAATTAGTTTGTTAAATTCACATTACCTACAGTTGCTTTATTTTTTTCCCTTGATCTGTTCAAATTAATTAATTAAAATGCACAGATGTTCAATTAAACCTATAAAAATTTTGCATAGCTGCAGCTGTTTTTCAAGCCTCATTGTTGGAAAATTTTAACATATCTAGCAATGACTCACTCTCAGAAGAAATTAAATTAATTACTCTTTGCAAGATTGTTTTTCCATTTATGAATTAAAAGAAATTAGAAGTAACCTATAAGGGGATGTGTGTATCTTGCTATATTTATTAATTAGACTAATAGACTGGCATATGAAAAAGTGGTTTCAGGGGTGAAGTTCAGTTAGTTTTATGAACCTTTTGCCTTATTGATCTCAGCGATAAAGTTAAGTATTCCCTTCACTATTTCCTATAGAAACCATTGGGAACTGCAATAAATAAAAGTGTTTAATTACATATTTTTAAATTTTTTAAACATTTGCATTGTAACCAATTAATTCATTAATAATTTTATGTATCTGTATTAAATATACGTATACATGTACATGTACATGTACAAATACATATACATATATGTTGTGGCCCAGCTGGCTCCGGATGAGCTGCTGATGGACTCCTCTAGTGAGGAGTCCTATGAGTCTGCTCTGGAG
>JAPKID020004800.1:0-11478 GCA_026931265.2 Tropidonophis doriae | reverse complement strand
AATACTCCCTCTGACTGGCCCCACCCCATCTATTCTCTGCCTCCTGAGTCCCAGCTGATCAGGAGGAAATGGGGATTTTGTAGTAACCTTCCCCCGTCATGTTCACCAAGCCACACACACAAAGCCATGCCCACAGAACTGGTAGTAAACATTTTTGAATCCTACCACTGATCTGTACAACTTGAAAATACAACCATGCGCCATTTTCTATTCCATTACAGAAAACAATAATATAGGAACTATGTCTGAGACACAATAAGACTTAAAAACTATTGCAGGCATTCAGATATTTTTTGTGACAAAAAGCAACAAAGTTGTTTGTTTCTCAATAGGCATATGTTGGATTTCAATAGGAATATAATAGATTTAGTGAATATGGGGAAATTCAATTTCAAGAAGTTCAAGCACTGAAAAGATTAAAGGAAAGATAGCTGATTTGTTCATCCATATAACAAGGAAACACAATAAAAATCCTCCCCCCTAAAAAAAATGCAAATATCAAGAATCCAAAAAGGATGTTAGTATTTCTCTCAGGTAGATATTCATAACAGGAAATAAAAACAAATGTAGACTTTGATTTTTTAAGAACTGTCCCCCCACCAGCCAACTGGATATAGTTTATGCTGACAACAAGCTAGAGTTGTCGGCTTGCAATATAGTGTGTTTACTTTTGTGGGTTGAGGTCACTGCTAGTAAGGTTGTTTTGTTGCATATGCAAACAGGAGCAATTATTTAGCTGAAAAAAGCATCTAGTGTTCAGATTTTCAGAGAGTGTGATAAATTATATAAGAAGGTATTTGCTCTTTTTTTCTCCTTTTCTCAGAGGTGGGTTGCTCCTGGTTTGGCCCAGTTTGGCCAAACCAGTAGTGGTGATTTGGCCTGGGTTGTAGAAGCCGCAGAGCCCCAATCTGGCTATGCCCCTGAACTGATTCTCCGGTCTCTTCTGCTGTTGCGAGCATGTTTCTGCCCATGTGCAGAATAATTTACAGTCAACTATGCATGTGCAAGCAAACTGGTCATGCGCACGAAGCGAACCATTTCCCCAATGCCTAATATTGTTCTGCACAACAAAGCTTTAAATTTATACTGAATCAATGCAGCTTTTAACATACAGCCTAGACCTAGTGAATGGCTAATGAAGGAAAGGGACAGTAATTGCCCTACCTCCTTCTTGAAAAAACAGTGTAAGAAAGGGTTAGGGATCTTAGAAAGAAAGGGGTTTCTGGCAACACAACTAAGCAACAATCCCCAAGTGTTACAGAATAGTGACAAGAAAACTTGTGTGGGTATCTGCAGGAATCCAACCCCATACAATCTTCGGATGTGCCAGTGGTGAAAGAGATATCAATTGATTCAACTGAACTTAAAATGATAGACATACATGCTCAATAAGTCACATACAGAAAATGCTACATGGAGGGTGGGGAGGGACAAATATACATTTCTAAATTTTAGGGAATTAGGTATGCTTACAGGTAAGTCCTCAGCTTATGACCAGTCATTTAACAATGTTCAACGTTGCAACAGACTCAAAGAAAGTTACCTACAACCAATTGTTGAAGTTACAACATTCTCACAGTCACTTCATTACCATGTTGCCCAGTTTTAGGCATTTGGCAAATCACGGTTGCCGCATCCTGCAGTTACCTGATTGCAACTGTGTGTGTGTGTGTGTGTGTGTGTGTGTGTGTGTGTGTGTATGAAAATGAATATGAATATGTATATCTGTATATATTCTCCAGTTTTCCAGGAGAAACACCCATTGCATAAAACATGTTCCCACTTACTACCATGTGATTCAATTAATGGCCATGTGGGGTTTTTTTACCTGCAGTGCTGCAGTGATTCACTTAACAACCACTGTAAAATGGTAACAATATTGAATCTGGTCATGTGGTGCCTTGACTTATGATTGGAACAACTTTATGATTGGAACAACAAATTAAAATCCAAACTGTGACTATAAGTTGAGGACTACTTATATAAGCCTTTCTTATAGCCATCACTAGCTGAACATTCTCAACTGCTATTAAAATAATTAGCCACAAGAGTTATCACAGTTGCCTAGCAGCAAAAAAGAAAAGGAAAAATGCTTTTTATAAGTACTTCATCCAGTTTATTATGGCTTAAATATATAAGGTACAAATACATGTTGGTATTTTATCAAAATATAGGGGACAAAAAATTCTGTATTTAATCATCTACATTTTAACATTACTCTTAGTTTTACTTTATATAATTGTATAACCAAGCATTCAGCTGTTTCCTTCTTTATTTTGTTGTCAGATGACATGTTTTATATGATATTGTTTCTTCCTCTATTCGCAGTGTATGTGTAGGGTTTTTTAAAAAAAAATTAAAATGTTTGCTTTCATCATATCATTACTTATTACAATTTGCTTTTTTATGTCTTTATGATACAGACTCCTATCAAATGTATTTTTAATGTAATTGGGTTTTATTCTTTTTTTCCCCTTTCAAAGCTTGTTCATTAGGAACTGCTACATTGATATAAGCAGTTTCTGCATTGTATATCCTAATTTTGGTCTCCTTTGGCCTTTTGTATTTCTCTGGCTCCAGGGTTCTGCTTTTCATTGACAGGTAATTGCAGCTGTCCTCTGGGAATTTCTTTCAGTTTCATCTCTGTGACAGAATATGAAGAATAATGATGTTCACTTTATTATTAAGGGCAAGAGGATTTCCCATTTCATAAAAACCACATATGGCTCAAAGCTGTACAATCTATCATTCTGGGTCCAGAATATATTATCTTTTCTTTCTCCAGGCCAAATGGCAACTAGAGGTAAGAGGACACAGCCTAACTTCCTTATTATGACTTTCTTACCTATATAGGAAGGCTTAATGTTAATTCAGTGAGTTAATACAGATTTATAGCTTCCATTGGCCCTCAGTGATCTAGATCAGGAATTTTTCAGTCTCACAAAGTTGTTCATTAAAATCATCATCATCGTCATCACTGTCATCATCAGTGGTGGGTTTCACATTTTGTTACGGCCTTCCACACATGTGCTTTGCTCACATGCATGCCTTTCACACATGCTCCCTGACTCAAAAACATGCCTAAATAGGATGGCATAGAGCTGGAGTGGTTGGGTGGGCCCACTTGTGATTTCTGCCACCAGTTTAGGCGAACTGATCTGAACTACCTCTGGTCATCATCATCATCATCTTTATCTCCAGAGTCCACTGAAGTTGGGTGGCCAATAAATTTAAATTAATAAATAATCATCATCCTTGATCTTTTACCATGAAGGGTGAACTCTGAATTCAGATGGCAACCTCCCACCCTTTCCACTGTGCCTTAGTGACTAAGAAAAAGAACAGTCTTGAAAGAACCTCTAATGGGAATTTTTCCCAGTTTCTTATGGAATAGTTTCTTTTTTCTTTCTTTCTTTTTTCCTCTCAGTTTTTTTTGAAGAATTCATAAGAGTTTTTTTTATAAAGTATCTGCAAGGAACTACCCCATTTATTTTCTTTTTTCATAGCACCTTGCAGTTTCATTCCTTTCCTCAGTCAGTAAGACCCCAATAAAATATCTTCCTTTGCTTTTTAACTTTTTAAAAAAAAAATTAATTTACTTTGTTTTGACAAAAAAAACACCTCAAGGCAGCAAACAGATCTACTACTCCTTCCTCTTCCTATTTTTTTTTTTTTACAACAACAGACCTATGAAGCAAGTTGGGCTGACACTGAGTACCTGGCCCAAAGTCACTCAGCTGGCTTTGGGGCTAACATGGGACTAGAAATCTCAGTCTCCTGGTTTCTATTCTGGTGCTTTAATTACTAGACCAGGGGTTGGCAACCTTAAACACTTAAAGAGCCACAAAGGTCCTAACTGGAACCTCCCCCCATTCAATTTTGGAATCAACCTGAAGTTCAGTTTCCTCACCACAGAGTCTCCTTTGAGCCTGGCATCTTTTTCCTCTATCTGTCCTAACTGAAAGCCCTATCAATTGTGGAGCCACAGCTCCACAAGGGTGCAGCAGGGGGATGAAAGAGCCAAATGTGGCTCTAGAGCCATGGGTTGCTGGCCAAACTGGTTCTCTCACAGTAGATTTTCTTCAAAGTTGATTTTCTTCAACTTTGTAGATCCAGGGTAATGGTTGGAACAACTTTACGGTTAAACATACAGTATTGGCCAGTTGTGGGATTCAGCCGGTTCGCAGCTATTCAGGAGAACCGGTTGTTAACTTTCTAAGCAGTTCGGAGAACTGGTTGTTGGAAGAAATCTCATTTCACTTTTTCCACTTTACAGGGCTAATTCTGTAAGGAAGGCAGGAAGGAAACATTCTGGTGTTGGTTCTAGACTAATCTTTATTGCCCTGCTTATAGAAACTGTAACTCTCTGGTTAACCCTTATTGCATTGTAACAGCTAAGGTGAAGCACCCATTGACATGAGTGATGTTGAGTTGGCCACACCCACCCAGTCACATGATCACCAAGCCATGCCTACCCAGCTGGTCATTAGGGCAGAGAACCAGTTGTTAAATTATTGGCCCCTTTGAGAGAATCATTTTTAATATTATTTTTCTTTACATCTTCACAATGTGGATGATAAAAAATGCAGTGACATGTTATATGCTTAAAATTCTTTATACAGCCCTAAATCAGACATCTCTTCTCTTTCAAGTTTTACATCTGATTCATCCTTGCATCTAATATTATTTTAAATATTTATTCATCAGGGATTTTTTCCCTTCTCTCTCTAGGTATAAAAAGAAAGTATATCTTAGTTTGTCAAACACTACTGCACATTTTGATTTTTAAATATCAGGTTAAAACTTATTTGTTTTTCCTTGTCATAATAAAAAGACCCCGAATCCTAGTAATGCACTAAAGAACACTGCTTTTCCTTATCTACGTTCTGAGTGAAATAAAGAAAACTGAACTATGTTTAAGATGCTTTCTGGCTGACCATAGTCCATCTCAAATGAATCAAAAAGATTGTCCACACACTACAAGAGTGGGATTCAATCTATTTTTTATCTGACAATTTATTTTCTATCATTATCTAGAGCCCAGAAATCTCTCAGCAATACCACTGAGTTTTATTCTGTACAGAAGTATGTCTGCAGTTCCAGTTAAGTATTCCATATAATGCACTTCCTTTTAAATGGCATTCTGTTGACTTTATTGGCTGTGCTCTGATAATGAAATTATTAACCATTTAAATAATGTGTCAAAACAGACATGGGATATAATTGAAAACATAAATCACATTTTTTTAAAAACAGAAACTATATTCTCAGTTTGGGAATTTCTACCCTACAACTGCAAGAGGTTAAGGTTATGCTGATTATCAGAGGGGGAGGGGGGTATCTACTCTAAATTTACAAAGGGTAAATGTATGATTCCATGCAGATATTTAGGAAAAAGAAAAATGGCAATGAAAATCAACACAACTACAAGTGAAAATGAAGAGAATACTTGGTTTGATCCAGAAATATCTGCATGGGAGGAAAAACAGACAAAATGGTGACTGTGAGCATGTTGAAGGACATAAAAAAGGAGCAAACTCTGAATATAGCTTCTAATCTTGATCTTTTTTGCCATCATCCCAGAGATACCCATTTGTTTTCTTTATTAAAATCCATGCCACAAACTATTAAATGACCATGGTATATTTGTGTGCCCCACAGGGATGTGACAGCTCAGTAGTTAAAGACTCTGAGCTTGTCAGGTTAAGGATCCAAGTGCCGTGCAATGGGGTGAGTTACCCCAGCTACTACCCACCTAGCAATTCAAAAGCATGCAAATGTGAGTAGATAAATAGGTACCACTTTTGTGGGAAGGTAACAGCATTACATATGCTTCAGCTTATAGTCATGCTAGCCACATGACAATAATGTCTTCAAACAATGCTGGCTCCCTCGGCTAAAAATTGGAGATGAAGTACTGCCTCCTAGAGTCGGAAATGACTGGACAGGGGGAACTTTTAACTTTACCTATGTTTGTGTGCATTAATGTGCAATGGAGTTTGTAGTCAAGAACACAAGCCTTCCACAATCTCTACTGTAATGAAAGATAATGTAATAGCTTCCAATATTTACATCATTTTTAATAATTCAAAATTTACACATTTAACAAAAAATACCTCATGTATGTAAACCTGACTACTTATCATAAGCGGGATTATTATATACTATTGTAAGTGTAAAACAAAAGCTTATCAGAGGCTTGATATACAAAAAGAAACAATGCCCATCTTTACAAAACATAGTTTAAGACTATTTATGGTTCTTACAGTCAGAAAATGAGTGAGACTACAGCCTCTAAAAGAGAGAGAGGAGAGAGAGAGAAACTTAATGATACACCTGTCTGAGCAGCATCCACAAAACGATGAAAATATGTTCTATTTATCACTTGAAATTGTAGTCTTCTTTGTGCAATATACAGTTGTTCAGGAACACACAGTACTTCTATAAAGGTAGTATAACTTTTCATAGCTCACTCTTACATTAAGTCATTTCAGTAATAAAGCTGTAAATTTGAAGGTTTGGCATTGACATAAAAGACAGAAGTAAAAGTTAAAGAGGATGCTTAATGTTTAATTATCTTTCTGCCCCCCCTCCCATTTCCAACAGGAGTATGACTAGATGATATTAGATCTTAGAATAAGCTTTAAAAGTTCCCGATTTAAACCTATGGATTTAGGAAGCAATCTAGACATAAGCAGTATTTTGTAATAGAATACTAGGTAGTTTGAATGGAAGAAGTAAGTACAAGAATAACATACACAGAAAACTCACAAAGCTTTTAAAAAATAAAAAAGGAAAGAAAGAACATTGTAACAAACCCCATTGGTGATGAAGATCCAGGAATATTTACTGCAATTTCTACCTTCTTGTTCTTTTTTTCCTATTCCTATATCTAAATAATCACATGCAAAGTTTCTTTCATCCAGTCCAAATTGTACCTTTGGTCTCTAGTATTCTACCTCATAAAAATGTTATCATATCAGCTCTCTGATGTAGAAGTAGCTTCATGAATGGAAAACAGAAGGCTCAAAATGCATGGAGATATGCCAATTAGTAAGAATCCTATTGGGTTTATCCAGATCCATGCTTTAATCCTCTACATAAGTGAACATCATATTGGGCACATCCAGAAGAAAAACAGTCATTGTTATCATTTTGTATAAATAATGACCAGTCTTACTTGGATTTTTTAAAGAAGCACTGGCAATATTTATTAAGAAAAAGAAATGTTTGGATATCATATACATGCCTTTTTCTATTAAATGTTTTTGTTTTTTATTTACACACTATTAGTCCTACAATCCATTTCATTAACAATCCACCTGGCAGCTATCTTTTTATTTTATTTTATGAGTGGCTGGAAAATAAATGCAGAAGGCATGGTCCTTACGGGAATCTAACTTTATTGGGATGAGCCTTCTCACAAGACTTGCTATAAACGTCAGGAAAAAACCTTCCTGAATCACTATATACTTTCATTTCAAAATATACCATATGCTACTAAGCATATTTTCTTTCTTTTCTGTTGTAAACATTAAAACACTGTGACATTATAGATGACATTCGAAATATAGCATCCTGAACCAGCAAATAACAATGGTGGCTTCAATAAGTAATGTAGGATAAAGCAAAATGGATTGAAAAGATACTCCAGTAATGGGTAATGGGCTCAGACACATCCTACATGTGATGTTACCCTGTTTTCCCCAAAATAAGACCTTCCCAGATAATAAGTTCAATCAGGCTTTTGAACATACAGTATGCGCTAAAATAAGCCCTCCTCCTGAAAATAAACCCTCCCCAAAAATATTGCAACACAGCAGTAGCTATGAGGTGACCATGCTCGCTGCCTCCTGCACTTCAAAAATAATAAGACTTCCCTGAAAATAAGGCCAAGTGCTCATTTTGGGGATCAAAACAAAATAAGACCCTGTCTTATTTTCAGGGAACATGGTAGATGGGTAAACAGGGAGGAAATGATAAAAATAGCAATGGGTTAATGCAAGACAACTCCACACCATTTTTATGTGTGCTGTAATGTGCAACGCTGCTTTTGTCATTTTAACAAAAATTGAAGATTCGATGAACAACTCTGCAATGGAGCAAATGGCTAATATACTGATTACTGTAAAAGAGGAGAGATTTCTTTATGTGCTCAAATTTGGTTGGTATGAAAGCTATTAAGGATGTCTCATGTATTCCTACTCCTGACTCTCCTCCAGAGAGCACATATTAGTAAAGAAATAGGAAACTCCATTATTCCTCTCAACAATTGTATGAGGCCCAAACAGACTCATGAGTTCTACACTTCTAACCTCAGTGGGCAGTGCCCATATGTTTGGTTTTGCAAAATCTTTATTAGAAATTGCTTGCTCAGGATACAAAGCTTTGGGGAATTATTTTGTGAAAATCAAAAGAAGCCTTTTCTAAAACTTGTTGCTTGTTTATTTCGCTAAAAAACCTTTCCAGTTACCATGCTTAATGAAAAATTACCATCAACTCCCAGATGAATAAAACCAGAACTATATAAATATTTTAAATGCATCAATATTATTCTAAATTTTACATTCTTGCTATTTTATTTGCTTGGGGACTAATACTAGGTGGGCAAAATTTCAAATTCAATCTAAACATTAGATTTGAGTGACTTCCAGAATTTGGAAGTTCATAGAACCTCAATTTTGTGTATGTCTGGATTTTTAGACATTGTTACATAAAAAGTATTTTTCTCTATAAAGAGGAAGGAAGGAAGGTTAGAAAAAGCAAGGATCATATATCAACTACTCAGCCAAAATTCATTTTAAAAAAAAACCTTTAACTAGTCTCAAGCCATATAGTTACATATACATGATTTCAGAAACACATTTGAGTTCAAGTGAATAGTTAATTTATGCAGATGATTAAAAAAAACTTATATGAGTGAAGGATATAATCAAAAAACGTTGACAATTAGAAATAAGATAAGAACTCAAAAGCATAATAGAAAGACATGGCAGCAGCAGAATAGTAGCAGCTATTCTGCTATTAACACTCTATTAAATAACCTCAATTTTTACCGTTCAAGGCTTCTGGATTTCTCAAGACATTTTGCTACAGTTCTTCAGTTTAAAAAGTTGTGCTAATTTAGTGCCACTTTTCCAGAGTCCTTTAATGAGCCCTCTTCACACAGAATATAATTTCTTTTGTTATGGTAAAAATGGGCTGATGAAGCAAAGTACAATTAAAACACCATTAATTTCAATAACACACTTTTCAGGCTGGTAATGAGTCCCTCAGACCATTTTTTAAACCACAAATTCTCCTCCCACTAAGAAATGTGCACACATGCCAGAATACAACAACCTTTTTGATTTGTGTTGTAACCAATTTTTTTTTCTGATAAGAATGTCCTCAAGGACAAACCTGAATTCAATGTTCTTTATATTTTGTCATATTTTTGCTGTGCCGTAAAGGATGATAAAAAAAATGGAATCTGACAATAAGGAACTATGGTTCGGTTCACACTTGATTTTATAAAAAGCAATTACACTACACTGGAGGATTTTTAAGGCACTTTTCTAGGGAGAAGGCAAACTATGTGAATGGTATATTTAAACACATACTGTAGGTGGAAATTTCTACATTTTGTTCTAATCAACACTAAACCTGATACCTCATCCCTTCACAGAGGCAGGTTCATAATGTGTGCATAGTTCTGTTTTAAATTCTTTCCCATGCTGTTCATTTCCAAATGTCTTGTTATCTACTTTAAACCTTTATCTTAACTGTCCATATGAAAACCATTAAAAACCCCTTGTAATCAATTGATCCTTTGATTTCATCCTATATTCTGCACGCTCTTGTTGCAGCAGCTCTCTGTATCTTAACCATCTCTCTTTGCCTGCTGTTTTTTTATGAAATCCTTCTTGTACTATGAGCCATAAAAGACTTTTCAAGCACAATCTGGTTTTATATCTATTCCATATTCTCAATATAGCACTTCCGATAAAATGATTTTTAGAAACTACATTAACCTTAACTTTATTGTACCATAGAAAGTCATGCCATCCAAAACTCAGGTCATGATCTTCCAGTTCTAAGAGTCTTTTATTTCCACCAGATTTTCAATTTCCCACATTTTACAATACTCATGCATTATAGAATTAGGGGTGCAATCTTGCAGTCCGCAGGCCAGGTAAGTCACACACTGGCCATCCCCATTTTATCAAAAGGGAAAAAAGTTGTGATACATCAAGGGCTAACAATGTGACGCCACGAGTTTCATACCCCTGAATTAGGCCATTGTGTGAAATCAACATGTCAAAAGTTTTGCAACAATCAAATTAATTAGTACATTTTAATGCTTATATTTTAACTTTTCAAATGTTTTATAATTTGCTTTATATTGTAAGCCATCCAGAGTTACTTGACAGTGAGCTTAAATTAAATAGTGAGTTTAAATTAAACAAATAAATAAAAAGTGGCAGTAAGAGAGCTATCACTACAAATAACACTGATAAAAGAAAGTATCCTATAACCATCCCTAGTAGAAAAAAAAGTTATCTAATCTGAATTTCATTACATTTGGAGGCAATCCATTTCAATAAATAGAACATGTTAAATCAAATTTAACATAGGGAGTAAATTTACTACAAATTTATTATCTGATTCCAGCTCAAACTTCTTGAAATTATTTGAAAGTTTTATTTATGATGTTTTTTTTACATATGTCCATCACATAGACAAGGGTTCAGTCATCATTTTGTCACTTTTTTAATCCAATATATTTACAAATGTCAAAAAACTACTAAGGAAGATTCTCAATCAGTTTTAGTGAATGCCCATTTACACAATATTACTATTTGTGTTACAGAAATGTTTTCATAGGGTGGTGTTTTTTTTTCTTTTTATGAATGATACTCCTCAAGTCATGTTATCATTACATATAAGTTTACTTTTTTTGGTCCAGTATTAATTTATTACCCTTTTTCAGGCCAAGATATCTGCCTGATTTAATAATTTGAAAATTATAGAATTAGCAAGTTATAATTTGTTTTATGTTCGAACTACACTGACATCTCTTCATTTTCAAGCTAAGTGTCTCAGTTCCAAGAGTAAGTAAAACTCAATAATCCAACTGCGTTCCCCACTGTTCTGTTGCATAAATTGAGGTCCATCAAGCCAATTGTAGAGAATGAACAACACATAGTAGTTTCTGAAATTATAGGGATGGAAGAGTTGAGCAGTGTCTGGTGCAGCATTGGGCTTTTAGTATTATGCTTTATGCCTGTTTGAATACAACAGTCACCTTTTTATCTCTTGTCAGATAAGGAGGTCAGGGTTCAGACTCTAGGCTAATAAAAGTAAAGCAGGAAGAAAGCAAATTAAGAAATTGTCAGGAATAACACTAAATCCTCTTCAACCATCGGCGGGTGTCTCTTCGGAGGTATCTCGGGAGTTCATGGCTTCCATGACGGCCATGGATCTGACCCAACTAGT
>JAPKID020004799.1:0-11480 GCA_026931265.2 Tropidonophis doriae | reverse complement strand
CCCCCACTTAGAGTCCATCTATAACAAGCTTTGTAATTCTATTCTTTCAAAATTTGTAATATATATTTATGACTTCCAGATGTAATAGGTTCCAACTTCCATAATCCTCCAACCAAAATGGCAAATACAGACAACCAGAGTTTTGGCTAAGATTCCTGGAGACAACAGCTGATGAAGCCTTATTCAAAACAGAGATGGGTAAACTGTGCCCTACAGAACTTGAATTCTAGCTTCAAGCAGTGTTAAACAGCATGACTAATTAAGATGATTTATGCAGATCACCAATCTTTGTGAACCATAGAACGTCCGCCTACATTTCTGCATTTTTTATTCTTGATTCTAGTTGGCTAATATCTGCATTTTATGAACAAAGACAAAGCACTAGTTAGTGGGAAGATCAGTGTGGAAGCTTTTTCAATGTCCCTTATCTCAGCAATACTTTCCAAATATATCCACAATAAATGGCAGTACTATAAATTCACAAGAAAAACTTTTTTTTTAAAGGGTTAAATAGATTTTTTTATTTTTTGAGCTGGCAGGTTACTATTTATTTGATTGTATGAAGTTACATATATTCTCTTTAATAATAGGTCAATTTTGCCATTCACTAAAGGTTAGCCAGGTTATTCAAGAGATTCAGGAAGTTGTAATGTGAAGGATGTTCTCTCATTTCCATTACATCTAAAAGAGTCACTGAGTAGTCTCCTTGTGGTTGGGGGGAAAACATAATAAGAGATTAGTGGACACTGTTACACTCCAGAAGCAACGTGATCCTACTCTCTTAATTATGCTTTACTTTGCAGCTGCATATTTGTAGCCAAAGCATTGCAGAAAAGTCCACTTAATCCAGAGCCACTAAAGAACATTCTAAAAGAGGGGGAAAAGAAAAAAATAAGGAAGACTTGCTATGGTATTGAAGTGCTTCCTACTATTCCTTGAATCAGCACAAAACAATGGCTATAAACAAGAGAGTTTTCTTTTCTGGTTGTGTTGCCTTCTCCTTTCAGTCTATCACCACCCAATAGGAAACACCCCCTGCAGAAAGAATTGAGTAAGTCTGACTTTAAGGCTCTATCTGGAATTCTCTAAATTGGTGAGCCTATTCCACTTTCCACATTGGGTCTCCCAAGTTAAAATCATGTGATATTAAAAAGAATGGTGTATGGGAAAATAACATTAGACAGAACGGAAACAAAACCTTCTGTCATTATTCATTAGGTAATGCCAATAGAAGGAATAAGGAAAGGCAGATCTGTCTGCATTTTAACCCTCGTCTCCAATTAAAGATTCATTTGCAAATAGGATTGAGGTGGCTTAAATCATTTCCTCCCCTCCCATACCCCATGAAATAAGTAAAGTTCATTTTGCTGTTCTCAACTTTATTGAAAGCCTGGAAAGAAGTTGTTTTCAGACAACTGGTGTGGTGAGGAGAAAGAAAAGAAACTCCAGTAATACAGAGCAAAACACACCTTTGATTACACCTACTACTAATAACCTACCCTGAAGTAACAGGTGTGTTGAAGCATAACAGGCTTCAGATACTTTAAGGAGAATAGCAGGGGTTTCTACTTTCATACCTGTGTTGCTAATAATGACTTAAGGCTCTATTCAGGTTCTCAGGAAAAGCTAAGGGTGACGTTCTGGGGTTAAGGCAAGTAAGATGTCAGGGCTTTGGTGCAAATGAGGGCCAGACTTAAGGTAAAATCAGATAATATTGAAGGAGAATGTCTGTTCTAAGGCTGCTTTTCTGGAACAAAGATTGTGAAAAGACTGACTCCCTGAGGGACTGAGCAGATTCCTGTTCAGGGATCTGACCAGCATATCTTTCATTTTTCCATAACATTTCCTTTTGTGATTCACATTATTCCATTCTGGCAGGACAAGGAATTGGTTTTCATGTTACAAGTACTCAGTGTTTACATAAATACAATCTCTAATAATCCAACACAGTAGGGAATCAAAGGGTTTTCTGAATGGAAAACAGCACAAATGCGGTGGTAAGACTCCTCCAGCTGCGCATGACTTCTGGTAACTATAACCTCAGAGTCTTGTAATTTTTTTGGCAACAGTACAAAAAGGTTTGTCATTGCCTTCTTCTGGTGTGTGTGTGTGTATGTGTATTCCTCTGCAAGCAGTTTCTTTAGACTTTCTAGTCTAGTACATAGGTGATGTTCCTGGGGATATCCTATCCAAGTATCTCCCATTTGATTCTGTTTTAGTTTTTTAAAAAATCAATCATAGTTGACTGGGTGCTAAATCTGAAGAAAAGAATGGTCATAAAATATAACTTAACATATCTGCAGCCTCCAATAACTTTACTTGCAATATCTTAACTTCTTGAAGTCCAGAAAGAATATTTTTCCCAAATAAATGTGCTCCCAGTGCTGGTGTGTTATGGCCATGTGAGACCACTGACAATCTGACATCCAGAGCAACTCATCCCATTTAGCTCAAGGAAGCATGCTGGCTGATTCTAGCCAGAGAGCTAGTCTTAGAGGCCACTTCCATTACTGCCACTTTCTTTGGGAGTCGGAACAAATCAGTTTGCCTGCGTGGGAAGCCTCCTTTCCTCTTATTTACTCGTCTGGCAGCCTTTCCAAAATGTGTAGACAGCTGCTGCGCCGCCTGGATTCAGCTTCCTGCCTCCTGCTAGCTTTTATTGAATATAATTTGTTTGATCGATCGACTTCGTGGCCGGGTGAGAAGAAGGGTGAGGGAGAGTGTCAGCCTTCGGCATTTGCAGGAAGCCCACTGAGAGGCTGCTGCTGCTGACAGAACAAGGTCTGCCAGTGGCCTGGAGCTACTACCAGCATGTCAATGTACGGAGGGTGAGGTAATCGGATTCCCGGTCTAGAGCAGGCGTGACCAGAGGAGAGGCGGAAGCAACTATTAGGGTAGCTGATCACAAATTGGCCCAGATACTTCAGTGAAAGGCAGTTCTTTTGCTGCCTAGCTTTCCTGAGCCACTCATCCCTGTTCCTATAAATGCGGTGAATGAATAACCTACTCTGAATGTACCCTGTACGGGATGTGCAGCAGGTGCTGGACTATGCTCCACTTCTTACATTCATCAGGCTGATAGCTAGATCCTGGCGAATAATCTGAACGGTGTAGTTTTCAGGAGAACCAGCATGGGAAAACAGGAACAGATTGGAATGGGTCACCCATTTCAATCTGTTGGGCAGAGGTGGGACAGAGAGTTGTTTGTGATGTTTGTTGCAAACTTTTAGGTAGGCATATGATTATATAGACAAGAAATGCCAGATTTCAAGGTTGTAAGACTAAACTTGGATCAATAAAGTATACCAAAACACCGCTTTCTCAACTTGATTCATAACATAACAAGCAATTGGATTCATAGAACATAAATCAAAATTAGACCACATTTTATTTCATCATTTTAAGTGCCTCTTTATGAATTAGGAGATAGGGAAATGCAAAAAGTCCTTCTTGAGGAAAAGGGATGGGGTTCCTCCATTCTGCCAGGCCAGCCCTGTAAAACAAACAAGCACTCTGACCCCTGCAGATGAACAAGCGTCTCTGGATCTCCTTCAAGAAAGGAATTCTTCAATTGGGGAGGGAGGTTTGCAGGTGATGTGTTTTTTTTGTTGGGAACAAGCTATCCAGTCACTGGGAAGATTGTGGTTAAGTACTGAAAACAGTTTCCCCACAATACTGAACCCCACAACCACCAATAATTGGTGGGCCTAATAAAAGAAATAACACCCAGGCAAAAGGGGTCCTGAAACGTTCCTATTCCAATTATTATCCCAGCCAAGAGCGAAAGGCTTTCAATCAAGTCACTCAATCGCCGCAGTTTTCCTGGAAATCAGACACCGCTCATTTAATACTTAGGAAAATTTAAAAGAATTCCCTCCTCATCCCCATTTTGTAAGCCCCTTTTAACTGGACATGAAATATATCATCCCCTTCTGATGCAAATGGAAGAGTAAACACATTCCAAAGAGATCAGTGCAAATCAGCAGGGGTGCCCGTGCGCGTGGATGCGCGCGAGTTCTTCTAATTGTTAGGTGTGTAAGGGCTGGGAGGAGGGGGGAGGGGAACCACAATCAAATACATTTCTCTAAAAAATATTGACAAGAGTAAATAGCCTCCTAGCGAAGACCTCGCGCCACGAGGTTCTGTGCGCGCGAGATATTTTATTGCCGGGTAATTATTCCCGATTCCCCTGCCTAACGAAGGGCTGTAAGTGAAAACACTGCCAGAATCTATTAAATGTCGCCGAGGCAGAATTGAAGTCAAACTGCTGCTGGGTTTACACGCCCCCTGTTGGAAAAGATCTTGTAATTAGGGAGAGCTCTCCCGCCGGAGGAGTCTGCAAATCAGGGCTCGGAGGCAGGGTGGGGGAGGGCTCGCGAGGAGAGCCGAAAAACATTCGCCTTTCTTTCTTGATGCAAATAAGGTTGCATTGAAACGACTAACCGAGAGGTCGTTATGCAACATACAGCAGATGCTGCCTTGCCTGGTGGGGGAAAAAAGCGCGGGGGTGCCTATGAGAAAAAGAAGAAAGCGCCCCTTTCTCGAAACTCCACTTCTTTTCAACACCTTTATTCACGCACCTTCACTGACGTTAACAGCTATTAAAAGACAGGCAAGGCCCAGTTATTAAGGTTGTACCACGCGCGTTTGTTCTTCCAAATGAAAGCTATATTGTCTTCATGCCAGCCTTCTTATTCATTCTTGGCCTGATTTTACAATTAGGAAATCTGAGCCCCAATTTCTTATTACTTATATGGACTATTGTTTGGTTTGACCCCTGGGATATTAATTTAAAAGAAAGTAAAATTTCTAAAGGTGATGTAGACTTCAAATTCTCATCAAAGTCTTCATCAGACAGAACTCAATTGAGACTGGACTGCAAATGTACTGTATTTGCTTGGAAATACATCTTTGGCACTAGCTCTTAAGGGTTAGGGTGGATCAGATTGTATGATGCAGCTTTGGAGCCATTCTTTGTCTATACATTGTATTCAGTAGAATTTACACTGGTCTACTGTGTTTCAGATATTCCTTATTTTGCCAATATTTGAAGATCTTGTCCATTTCAACTAGTAAAATCTGCTTATTATATTGCATCTTTGGTAAATGCATCTTGCAGTGGAAGCCACTCACTCTGACCCTGAGACAATCTCATTCCCAATGTTTTTAATAGTGAGAATCAAAATTTTGAAAGACTTTGGCCTATCAGATTTTTTACACAGAAACTGTTAAAGCATTGCTACATTCATTTATCAGAATCTCTTGGCTTGAGTAGATTGAAAAGGCTTCTTAAGCTTTTTTTAATGTTATAGTTATTCCAATATATCACACAGGACAGCACAATAGTTTATTACAGG
This sequence comes from Tropidonophis doriae, assembly GCA_026931265.2. Lineage (NCBI taxonomy): Eukaryota > Metazoa > Chordata > Lepidosauria > Squamata > Natricidae > Tropidonophis > Tropidonophis doriae. Next base: position 6,123 of record JAPKID020004799.1, on the reverse strand, counting down.
TCAAATCTACTTACCTCATTAACAATCGGGTCCCTAAGGATTACTCTGAAACTCTGCATTGCTGGTAATGTGTAGGTTTCTCATCCCCTTTCTGAACAACAGGCTAGAAGTGGAAAGAGAAGACTATTAATGTACTTTATTCAGGTGTGATGAAGAAGAAAATTATCTGGATCAACATCTGACTCAAAGAAAGTTGCCCTTCGATCAAATTCTTAAATAAATAGCATCCAGTTAAGCTGGATATAATCTGTTCTGTAAGATAGATTCAGACACATTAACAATTATCCCATTTACATCTTTCAAGACACCTATCAGATAATCTTGACTTCTGCCACATTTTATGTTTTTAAATAGTTTCTATCTCTAACTTTATGGCAAATAATATGTAATTTACTTTAAATCAACCCAGGAAGCATTTCATTATTCCTCAAACTGGAGAATTGAATGCTAGGCTGGCATATGACTTACATATTTTTTTCTCTTTATTCACACTGCATTTTTTCAGGGTTCATACTAAAGTGGATAAACTAATGATGCCTCCCTAATTTCTTAAAATTTGTTGAATCTTCCGAAGCATAATGCTCTTTAAGTATTGCTTATAGAAAACCCTATTGCTAATGAATACCACAGAAAAACAAAAGAAAACACCAGCATGCCTAGTTAAGATTACCAAATATGATTCAGACTGAAGAGCCCTAGAAAGCAAAACTCCAAATGTGAAATCTTCCTCTTCAGGCACCCAGTTTCATCAACACAATTGGAAAACAGACAAAAGTAACCAGCCCTATTATCTGTCTTGCCAAGAAATGTTTGTAGGTTGAACCTACAGTCGAGATACTGTTCGGTGTACAAATACAAGCACAAAGCCCCCTGTGAAAGCAGGAAACCCCTCATGCTTCATCATCTGCTCTTTCCAGAGCAGCAGCAGCAGAGCAGGGCGCCTGGAGGACATCCAGGCGCCCCCGTTGCTTCAAACTTGTCTAGTCTTTCGGTCAGAGGCTATCGCTGCTGTTGTGTTGCTTGCAAATGGTGAATAACCTTCGCGCGAGAGAGCTTATTCTTGGCAAAACAAAAAAACAAAAGCAAACCAGAAGGATGGAAAGTGTGGCTTTCAAGTGCTGGATTTTCAGAGGAAGTCACCATTGTGAAAAACATTTGGCCTACCAGTGATGAATTGGTGGGCTGGTGGGCAGGCTCAAGTTTGAAGCTTTTCCTGTTTATTGACCACAGAAACTTGGTATCAGCAATAGGGTTTGCCGAGGAAAGCCACTTAACTTTTGCCAGCGTATTGTTGGCTCAGTGTATCATCTCAGGGATCCACAGACAAAGCACTCATGCAGCCGGACTATTAATAACTAATCTGCATCCTGTCCAGCTAAAACACAAGGCAGTTCCACACAGTCACCGGGAAAGAGAAGGGCGGGGGTGGGCTGCCTTTCTGAAGCACTCCTTCGTCCTTTCTAACCCAGGATCGTTCGCCGCGAACCAAAGCCCCAAGCTTTATTTCCACACTTTGCTCTTCAGGAAAAGCTCCGTCCGACGTAACGTGCCCGACTTGTGACTAGTTCCCTCTTTCAGAGGTAGGCGACGCCGGTTGCTCCAAGACATCGTCGGACGCATTCATTCATAAAGACGTCCTCTCAATTAGCGTATGGGCAATTAGCCGAGAGGTTGACCGAGTCGGTCTCGATTTAAGAGAAGCTCCATTAGGGGCTTGGGAGCAGCCCAGCGTTATCCGATTCCTAACCCTCCACCTTTAAACGGAGAAGAATGGAAGTTTATGGGGAAACGGCTCTTTTGTTGAATGCACATTGCCGTCCCGTCTACTGTCCTGTCAAGCAATCTCTACGGGGAGATTAGGTGCGATTTCCCCTCCGCCTGATTTTTTTAAACTAATGCCTCCGCTAGGAAATGCAAGCGGTCGTCGCGTCCCGCTAGCCTGCACCTCATATCAAAGGACTAAGGGCGGACTTTCCACCAAGCAGTTTCCTATTACAACGTCTGGAAACTGGAAACTACCCGCATTTCCCACTTGGCCGGGAGCTAGTAAGTTTCTGCCGAGCAGATTGTCAACAGCCCGCCCCGCCCCTCCCACTCCCCACTTCCGTGTGCCTTGTGGAGGTTCCTGACCGCCGCTCGCTTTCGTACACCCGAGAGGTGGAGTGTTCCGGCAGCAAATGGCGCCTCCGTCTTCTTCCTCGTTCAGCCCCTAGCCCTAACCCTGTACGCGATCACGCAGGCCGCTTGCAATCAACGCGCTCACTCCCCAACTCCACCTCCAGCTGGAGAGAGAAGCGCCAGAGCGGGAACCCGTCATCGCTGGCCTTCAGCCCCCGTGGGTCCGGCCACACACCGGCTCTTTTTCCTCGGCCAAGGCTTACAAAGGGGAGCTGGCAGTTGTTAGTTCCGCTGGCTGGCCGCGCCAGGCAAATAGGGGTAAGCGGCGGGTGGAAGGCAGGCAGGCCGACCGGCCACAGCACACTCAAGAGGCGGCCGGGATAGGACACTCTGCTTCTCGGTCTTAAGAAGCAAACGTAACCAGCTGATGCGCGCGTACGCGTTTCGGATTGCAAGAAGTTCAGTGCAGGCGGGGGTGGCCGGGTCAAACGGCAAGGAAAAGCGCCTTTGTGCGAAACCTCGTCCGAGCTGCGGATAGAAAAAGCCGAGGCTTTTGTTTGCTCAGGCGGCCTCTCTCGGGCGCGCCGAAAATTGCAGCGCGAAGCCGGGGAGATGCTGCCTTTGGCTTCCTTCCTGCCTGCCACGCAAAAGCGGCTGTGTGCGCCAGAGAGATAATCCCCGGCCACTGTGCAGCTGTCACACATGCCAACTGTCCTTGTCAAGGGAGGACAGCCCCGCTCGCTCGCTCGCTTTGCAAGGCAGCCTGCTTTTCTCAAAGCCGTCCCTTTAGCAAGCAAATCGCCCAGCAGGTTTCCATGGAGGTAGAAAGGGGGAGTGGACGAGAATGGCCGTATGGTGAAACTCCCTCCTGTCGCTTGGGTGGCTGCGCGCACACACAAATCTCTTGTTATCTAATTAGTAAATTTTCACCAAACTTATGTAGGGTCAGCGATTTATTCTCTGGCCGAAAAACCCAAGTGTAAACTGACTCAAAGGCTGGTATTTATTTCTCTGTTAAAACGACTTGGAAAAAAAATATCGCGGTGATCTTGAATTTTGCTGAACCGTTACTTTTCTGGCATCCTCTTAATGTAAATGCTAATGATGGGGTGGCCTTGCTTTTGGCAGTCGATGAAAGCTTTCCTGTGTGTAGGTAGTGCACATGTGCAGGCATATATGCATCTCTGTATGTGTTTGTGTGTGTGTGTGAGAGAGAGATGCACACATATACATATCTTATAGAGATGCAAGGAACAAGTTATATTGGTTTGCCAGGTAATGTCTAAATGCTAACTTGAAGAGCCTTAGGGTAAAGTTAACAGATTAACAGAGTTGGAAGGGAACCTTGTAGGTCATCTAGTCCAACACACACACACACTTCAAGGAGGAGCTCCTAAACCATTTCTGACAGATGGCAGTCCAACCTCTTATTGAAAGCCTCCAGTGATGAAGCTCCCACAATTTCGGAAGGCAAGCTGTTCCATTGGTTGATTGTTTTCACTGTCAGAAAGTTCCTCCTAGTTTCTAGGTTGAATGGCTCCTTGGTCAGTTTCCATCCATTGTTCTTTGTCTGGACTTCAGGCACTCTGGAAAATAACTTGACCCCTTCCTCTCTGTGACAGCCCCTCAAATACTCCAACATTGCTATCATGTCTCCCCTGGTCCTTCTCTTCACTAGACTAGCCATGCCAAGTTCCTGTAACTGTTCTGCATGTTCTAGCCTCCAGTCCCCTAAACATCTTTGTTGCTCTTATCTGCACTTTTTCTAGAGTCTCAACATCTTTTTTCTAGTGTGATGACCAAAACTGGATGCAGTGTTCTAGGTGTGGTCTTACTAAAGCTTTATAGAGTGGTATTAGTACCTGGTATTAGTACCTCTCTTGATCTTGACTGAATCCATCTGTTAATCCAGCTTTTTTGGCTGCAGCTGCACACTGCTGGCTCATATTTAACTGGTTGTCCACTAAGATTCCCTCTCACAGTTACTGCTATTAAGCCTGGTTTCACACAGTGTCAGGTCTGCTTCATCAATAACCAAGAAAGAAATCCCTTGACTCCATGTTGATGGAAACAAAGGTACTTTTACTGATTATAAAATGAACAGCATAGATTGAAAGGAAGGTCTGAAGCATTTAGGCGTGAAAGCATACATATCAATAGTAAGTCCAAACCCGTTCTCCCAGTAACCCCCACCGCATTGTCCAATATGCAGAGCCCTAGGCGTCACATGGGCTTCATCTTCCAGGAGCATCATCAGGATGGCATGTAAGACTGGTGACCTTGACCATCGCCTGGCCCGAGCTTCTGGCATGCAAAGTAGCTGGCGATAGAATATTCCCATCTGCATCTCACTCTCCTGTACCATACAGTCCCAATACCCACATAGCAAAACCCCTCCCTCCCTGTTTCATAATGGTAGCCGAAGTGAACAGCAAAGCGGAGGCTGACAACAATATTCAGACTGCTAATTGAACAATAGGACCCAAACTATTGAGGGGAGGGGAATTTGATTCTATAACTATGTGTAAACCATGGGAATTAATTATAGTTGGTTTTGCTTAGATTCATGCCAATGTGATGTATCCAATAAAGTTTATTAGAAAGACACCAGAAAGTTTCAAATCTGCTTGCTTGGTTGGGTTCATCAGTCAGGCTCTTGACATTAAACCAACTATCTATAAAAAAATCTTACTAGCAATCTAGAACTCGGGATCCTCAGCCCCAACCGTCTATCCAGCCACCTCTGGAAGAGCAGCAAAGACTCAGGGAAGAGGAGAATGATGAACAGAAAGGAGAGATAACAGCAAAGTGGGGTGAAGGAGGCCCTGGGGCAAGCCCAAGGTGATTTTGGAGCCAAGCCCAAAGCCCAAGTGGAGGAGGCTGAGTGGACAAGACCATGCTCAAGATTGCCTCTGGGTTGAGGAGGATGCCTGGCAAAGGAAGGCACTCAAGGAAGCTAAAGCAGAGTTCATGCTGATCTCCCCACGACCAGTGTACAACCAGGTGCTGAGGTGGAAGGAGGCGAGAGCTGGCCAAAGCAGAGCCAGGAGCAGCAGCCACCGGGAAGGAGATGTCTAATAGCACCAGTGACAGAGCCCCGCAGGGAGCCTTAGAGACGTGGAATAATTGCATGCTTCCTCTGTGGCTAGGAGGGGCACTGGGCACCTGAATGCCTGGCACCAACCTTGAGACCAGAAGCAACAGTTTCAGTGATGCCAAAACCAAATAAGTTGCCAAAAAAAGGGTCAAGAGAAATCAAGGGTTATGTGCCAAGTCATGGAGGTCTCTCCCACTAACAGTGATGAACTCTGACTCAGGAGCATCTACAGCAGCAGAAAGTACAGAGGAGGGGAAGATGACCTGATGGTAAGTGGACCCATCAGCTCCTTGCTAGTCCTTGCAAAGATCATAGCACAGATGTCATGGGCCCAGAGAGAGATGACAGTTATTATAGATGGATCATTAGTCCATCTATGGGGGTCTCAGGGGGGATGGCTGCCTATTTAACTGAGCCTATGGTGAATATGGAGATGGGTGACCACAAGAAAATTCTCTGTTTCATAGTGGCACCAAAGATGAAGGAAGATGTGATCCTGGGGTTATTTTGATTAACAAAATGGAACTCCATAGTGTGCTGGCAGAAGGGAGCCAGATGGGTGACCATGGTGAGAAGGGGCCCAAACCCAGCAAAAAGAGACTGTGGGGAATCATGCCAGCAGAGGAATGATGGGAGAAAAGTTAAGAGCTTAAAGACAGCATCCAAACCATCACCTGAAGCACCTCCCATCCATAAAAAGTACAAAAACTTGGGGGATGTGTTCAGCAAGGACATATACATTATGCCATTGAAATCCTACTTGGGGTGAAACTCTCCAAGCCAAAAATGTACCCCAGGACCTCTCTGGAGATAGTGGAACTGCAAGACTACATAGACAAGAATTTGGCCTGGGGCTTCATTCAAGCAGCGAAGTCATGAGTGGTAGCCCCAGTGCTGTTTATAGAGAA
>JAPKID020004798.1:0-11480 GCA_026931265.2 Tropidonophis doriae | reverse complement strand
CTTACCATTTTATTCACTATTTTAATTTATATTCCTAATGTGTTTTTGTGGTGCTGTTTTTGATAGGTTGGACTGTTTTTTCCCTTTGTGTAAAGACAGATGCACAAAATGAGTTAAATAGTTCTGCTTTCTCCCTGTTGTTTGTAATCTTCTTTCCACTTTCTCCCAGAAATAGACCAATTGTTTCAGAAGAATCAGTCCTGAAGGTAAGTGAGACTCAAGTCTAGTAGGGTAAAAATGACACTTTGAAGTAAACCCATAAACCTACTGTTATACCAGTGAAATAACTACAGCAGAGATGCTATCTGGCTGAAATAGTCTATTAATATCAGCAGTTAGGCTATTCCATTCTGGGCCAACTGCAATTTCCAACTCATCGGGTTCAAGGCATTCTCCTGTATTTTCAGCCTTGCCATTTGTAAATATCTTGATAAAAAGTATAATTTACTAACACCTCATTTCAGTTCCATGCAATGAAATATCACTCAGATCATTCAGATCTCTAAAATATTCCTTCCCATTTCGGCTTCACTGCAGATAATTTAATAACTTTTATTTTTAATTCCATTCTGTTCAGATATTTAAATTTAGTAACTGGAACAGCGTGGTTGTGTGGTGAGCTAGAACACACAATTGTGGTTGGTCGATTGTAGATTGCTGGCCTCTGCGTGAGATAATCTGTGCTGGGATTGGTTGCTATGGGTGTGGAAGGGGAGTTCCCCACTTTTCCCTCACTTTTTTTCTGTGTGTATTCTGTGTGCTCTGTAATTTACCTCATGATGTTTCTGCTGTGTTGATTTACCTGATGATGCCCCTGTTTGCCTGATCATCTAGATTGCTGTGTATATAGTTGTAAAATTTATTTATTTCTTTATAAATAAAATAAAAAAGTTTGTGCAAGTTTGTGTCAGCATCTCTGACTTCTTTAAAAACTGGCTGTGTAGTTCCCTAACACATTCCATGGCTAAAATTTTCTTGTTTAGTTATTCTCACTTATTTTTAGAACAGATTTTTTAAAAAATCCATAAAAGGTACTTTGATTATCTCCCCTCCTTTGATAAAATATTTGTAGTTCAGAGTTGAAAGAAAGGGTCCTTGGTACAGTTTGAGCTTGGTTATTTTCTTGAAGACATTTCATTACTTAAATTAGATAATTTCACCAGTGGTAGTAAGGAATGGTCTTCCTATATTCCCAGTGGTGGAATTCAGCTGGTATAACTACTGGTTCTCTGAGCGTGCACTTTATGTGCGCATGCACACTTTGCGTGCCAAACACACACTCTGCACATGTGCAGTGCATTTGAAAACAGCTCTAAACATTACCTTCTACTGTAGCTCTGGTGAGTAAAACAGCTGAGGCACAGCAATCCTCTCTGCCACGCCTATCAGCTGGGCTTCAAACAAAGGAAATATAGGACAGACTAGCTCAGGGACAGGTGGGCAGAGCCAAATGATCCCCAGAACTACCAGTTTACCCAAACTGGTCCGAACTGACTGAATCACACTCCTGTATATACCCCATTCCTTACGACACAGATGTCAATCTTTCTATGTTACATTACTGTCACCTGACATTTTGCAAAATTTCCCTCTTTTGCGGAGCTGGGGTGGGCGTGTCCTATGCATGACACATCTGGTTCACGAGCTGCCAGTTTGACACCACTGCATTACTAGCACCAATGATTTTACTTAGTTTGGGTAATGAAATGTCTGCATAAAAACGAGCAACCTCAGAGAGCATAAGGACCTCTCGTCCTTTAAATGTTTTGCTCTTTAAATTCCTTGCTCTCTTTGATCTAATCCTTCAGAAGTACTGTAGCTTTTTTTGTTATACACATTATTTGAGTATTTTCAAATGAAATGTCTGCAAGGAAACCACCAAGCTCAGAGTACCAAGCTCATTTAAACCCTGAGCTACAAATATTCTCTTCTCTTGGTACATAACTGAACAGCTAAGCAGTTCAGTTCTTTCTTTGTTCCTGAACCTCCTTTGCTACCTTCTTGCAGCACTCAACCCATTCTTCTCCCAAAGGAAACATATGTTAGAAACACTGAAAATTGATTAGAGAAATAAACCACATTCTAGCCGAGACACTGAGCTGGATTTCCCCTCGGCCTTGGAGCCATCTGCATATGCTACATTGAGTCCTAATTTCTGATTTGCAAGCTGGCAAACTAGATTTACAAACTTGCTTTTTTTTTTTTCCCGTAGCATGAAACAATTTGGTCAAGTGTTATAAAATTTTATGAAGGGAAAAAAAAGACACTTTACATTCATTTCAAGGTTGCCAGATTTAAATACAATGTTTCCTCTTGCAATTACTATGGGGAATGGCAGTAATAGGAACAGTCTTGAGGAGTTTCCAATTCTCAATTATCTCATGATAACTGTGATGCTTCAATATGTTTCTGCTCCATTTGAAGCACAAATCTAAGCTATATTTTGGAATTTATCTGGAATGTGAAGGGTTCGCAGTGGTGGGTTCCTACCGGTTCAGACCAGTTTGGCTGAACTGGTAGTGGTTTGGCAGCCTGGGTCGCTGGAACTGGCAGCACCCCAGGCCTGCCACGCCCTCAAACCAGTTCTACAGACAGCATTGTAGGCGCCACCATCTTGTTTTTTGCTTCTGCACATGCACATTTTTTATTGCACTGTGCATGCGCACACAGCGTGCATCAAGCGTGCAGACGTGTAGCACGCAAATGAGCAAACCAGCAGTAGTGCCTGCCAGAACCCACCCTGGGGGGATTCACATAGAAGGGATTATTCTTCTGTTCACTCCCAGCAAACCTGATAAAACTCTGTTGCATTCATTTTAGCACTGAAGCCAAAACACCGTAATCAATGTAGATACAGGAAATCTGTCTGAAATATATGTACACAGCATTTAAAAAGTGTGACTTTTTATTTTGATAGTATTGAAACATATAAGATTAATAATATGTTGAATGTTATTTTATGCTATTTTAAAATACAGGTAGTTCTTAACTTACAACAGTTCATTTAGTCACTGTTCAAAGTTACGATGGCACTAAAAAAAGTGACTTATGACTGTTTTTCACACTTATGACCATTGCAGCATTTCCCATTGTCATGTATCAAAATTCAGATGTTTGGCAACTGACTCATATTTATTATTTTTAAAAGATTTTTTTTTATTTTAGTCAAACACAAAGACACAAAAAAGATTCTTCCTTCGTTACGTCTTGTAGAAAGCATGTCAATTGGTTTCAGATAATTTTTGTGCATTCATACACGGTCATTATTTAAAATTCATATTAAATCAAGAATTTTAAATCAAAACTCTTTATATGTACCATCATTATAACACAATTCTCTCTCTCTCTCTATATATATAGAATATATATATTTGTGTGTGTGTGTGAGTGTGTGTTAGTTTTATGAGCTTTTTAGCTCTTATTGCATTAGCTGAGACAGGAGGATAAATTCTATAATTGTGCCACAACCCTGTTAAAGCCCCAATTAAGGGAGGAAGCATACTGCTTTCCTCTTCTGCCTTTCGGCTCATCACCAGAGACCATCTAGATAGAAAGCCATGGGTTTATTGATCAGCTCATAAAACTAACACACATATTAAAAAAAATCACACAACGGAACTCATGGCTTTCTATCTAGATGGTCTCTCAAAGACAAACCAGCTGATTGTCAGCGCAACCTCCTAACCTCGTGACCCACCACACTTTTCTCCCCTACAGTCCTCTTTATTTCTTGTTGAAAAATATGTAATCTAAAATTTATTGGTATTTTTGGAATTAGTAAAATAAAACTTGGAAATGTAAACCATTTGTTTGTGTTTGTGTGTGTGTGAAATGGTACATACACGTGCATGCACGCACACAAACAAAAATAAAGATAAGGAAATAAATGAATAACTCATAGATTAGGTCTCCCTGCTATTATTAAACCCCTATTTAATGATATTCATGCTTGTGCAAATCACTACATGTTATCTTAATGAATTCCCAATTATTTAAAATACTATGTAAATCTTATTTAATCTAACTCCCTTTTTCACGAGATAACTCCAGTTTTAATTTTTCCAGAGGGGAGGGAGGGGAGGAAACTGTTCATTTTATTTATGCCATGATTGATTTTATACCTCTGATCACGTTCTACCACAATCACCATTTTTCTGAGTGGAAGGCTCAAGCTTCTTTCTCTTAGGAAAGGCATTTGTGTCACTGATGGTGATGATTTTGTTTGCCTTCTGCACTCCTTCCGGCTCCATTACATTCTTTTAAAAACATGACAACCTGAATTGCATACAGCATTCCAGATTTGGAATTCATAAAAATATTTCAACATTGGTATTATTATTTGAAATCAATTTCCAATTAATCTCTAAAATTTACCTTTTTTCACAAGTGTCAGACAAAAACAACATTTTATTTGAGGTATCTATGTCAGCTAGATATTTTTCCAGCTTAGTTTTAGATAACTCAGACCCTATCAAAAGTTAGAAAAATTTTTCTCAAGGTAATTTAATTAACATTTGCTTAAGATTGCTTAAGTTGAACAATCTACTATTTGGTTAACTATTCACCTACCTAACGCTTTTAGAGCTCTGCACATTCCCTTGGCCTTCATTAGTCCAAATGATTTAATTAATCCTGCAAACTCAACCACCCAATGTTTAATATAAATTAAGAACTTTTATGAATAAATTAAAGAACCAATAGTTGTTTCAAGAGATTCCATTTCTTATCCCCTCTGCTGAGACAATTGCACATTTGAACCCATATTTGCTTTCGTTTTTTAACTGATCAGCAATTCATAAAACAGCAGTTATCTGATCATTGCTAGGTTTACTCAGGAGGACAAATCTTTTGTCACTGATACTGATCAGACAGGTGTTACATATTTTGCTGGACTATCAGTGTCAATTCTCTAAGAAAGTTAATGTCCTGTATCTTTTGCAGAAAAAAAGTTGCTATGACTTTATAAAGGTTGTGGGGAAAATGTCTGTTTAATTAAGGAACCAAAGAGTTTGGTGACACATATTTTCCTAGCATTTACAACCAGTGATCACTGGGCCACAAGAATGTAAAACAGCCCCCACATTTCCTATCATATCACTGCATTAACCCATTTCAAACAATGGCCCTATTTCTGTATTTTGAATCATGTGCAATCTTGAAATGAAGTACTATGCGGCATCAGTTGGTTGACTCAAAAATCCATTTAGAAGCTGGTCTACCAACTTTTGTCATGTTATGTGCCAACAACCTGGCTTCACTTCAATTCAAATTGGTTAGTCTCTTGTGTACAAATTTGGCTTGCCTCCCCAAGTTCTCCAGTGCAAAATAAATATAAATTATTACATTCATATCTTCAGAAATGTAAGCTCCACTTGTCTAGCTATCCTTGCATGTGGAATAGGTTATATTTCAGGAACCACCTTAACGCAAGATTTCAATCTGCTACTTAGCGCCCAAAATTACTTTCTAGGACTGTCAACCACATTTTTCAATGTCATTGCTGCCAATATGAAGTGCAACTGTTACCATCTCCTGAGAATTATCCTGGCAATTTATTTATTTTTTCTATTTATAAAGAAGTTTTATATGACTGCCCAGCTCACAGTGACTCTAGGCAGCATACAAAGATCCCCAATACAAAACTCATTAACCCCCACTGCATATTTGTCATAATGGCAATAAGCTTTGCATCAGGCAGGCATCACCATGCTGCAGTCTGCAAGCACAATTAATTATCAAATACCCACAACTTCTGCAAGCATGAGAGAATATAGGTTCATGATAAAGAGCTGTGTCCTACAGAAACATTGGCTGCCTTCAAAATTTGTTCTTCCCTGAATTCTTCACTTTCCCTAAGACAAAGGTGACATCATTCCGGAAGCCTAACTCAGTCTGACGTCCCCAGCTTTCTAAACATCTCCAACTTGGCCACCTCATTTTCAAGAAAATACATATGCTGTCTGAGGGTCAAGAGCTTTTGCACTGAAGATAAAAATCTAATTAGCAGATAGTCATAAATTTGATACTCTATACAAAAACGTTAAATGGCCCTCTCTTCAGATGAGACTATCTGCTTTGGGAATGCAAACCACTGCTTTTCCGCACCCTCAGGACTGCTGGTCAGAGCTAAGCTTTTGCCTGAGGAAAATGGGTCAGTCACTAGCTAATTGATTGATCACTGGTCAACAGCAGTTGTAAACCACCACAATGCAGAACATACTATTACAAGTGATGATATATCACTCAGGCAAAAAAAATACAGTCTAACCCAATAAGTCAACCAGCTCTCCTTAAATGATCTGCACAGCTTCACAAATTCAACAGCACCAGATAAAAATCCTGTTTCTCTTTACTCTCTTCTTTCTAAAGACTAGTGGAACTAAGCCACTATGGCTTACTTAAGTAAATCATTGTTAAAACAAACCACGAATTCAGCAAGTTTAACTTGCAAACACAGCCTTCAGACTTTAAGCGGTATAATATTGAATGTTATGTTTGTGCTGTTATATTTGACAAGATTCAATTATATAACTGAATACCATTATCTATCTAAAATAGATATGAAGCAGAAAATAGAGGTGTTTTAAAAGATACTTAAGCATATTTTTTACATAATAAATGGAACAGAAGAGGGAGATAGTGAAAATAAAATGGGGAAAAATATAACAAAAAATTTTATGTATGTTTCAGAGATTTCTTGATCAGAGAAAATTAAGACAAGCAATCATACATAAATATTTATATAAAAGCTTACAACTGCTTCTCAACAAATGTTAGTCATTCATCAGTGCAACTTTTTTTCTATTCAAAAGTAATATCTGCATTGTTTTCAATCCACTTAAAAGGTTTTTCAAAGCTAATCTTTTTACATTTGTTTTATTTCCATTTACTCAGACAATCAGAAAGGAATCAGAAGTAGTAGTTATTGTTTAAGAAAGTGCAAACTGACCTGGCTGAGAAACTGCTGTAGCTGTAAACTGAGTTGCCCATGGGGGATTCTTCTGTCCTCCAAATTGTGCCATTATGAGAGGTAAAATTATTTTGCCAGTTTAGTTTCTAAAAAAAAAAGCTGACCATTAACACTTTTAACATGCAGCTAATTCCTGAATCATGGGCAAAACTAACTATGTGTGACATACATATGCATTTACATTTATTTGATTTATATGGTTGCCCAAGTTGTAAAGTGACTCTGGACATCTTCCAATTGTACAGAAGCAGGAAAGCAAAAGAGAAACAGAACAATGAAATAAAAAGGAAAAAAGAATAGTCAAGGCCAGACATTGTAGAGTATATTCAAAAATATTACATTCTAGGCAATTTTATTTTTCAGGGTGGCTAATGATAGGGGACGCACCAAGTATTCAGGATTTTACTGTAAAGAGTGTCTGCGGGATAGAGGCCATCTGAACCTTTGAGAGAAGGGATGATATTTCATGGACAGTTGCTGTAATAGAGAAGGTTTGTCCCCTAGGTTCTGCCAGGGGAGAAGAAAGGACTTGAAATATGCCCTCCTGCTATACTCTTGGAACAAGCTGAGACAATTGGAGACAGGTGGTTTTACAAATAATCTGGCCAGTATATGAAGAGCCTTAACAGATAAAAACTATGTTTGTTCTATGTCTGTGGAGATTCTAAGTCATCCGCTACGTAATTATCTCTAAGGTGCTTTTTTCTTCAAAAAGCAACTAGATTGGGTTTTTTTCCCTTGAAGAAAGCGTTTCACTTCTCATCTAAGAAGCTTCATCAGTTCAGATGGTGGTGGTGGTGAAATAGAAGGATAGGTATGAAATTATTCCATATCTATTCTTCAATTCCCCCCACCTCATCAAAACTGATGAAGCTTCTTGGGTGAGAATTTTTCCTTCTTTAAGGGAAAAACAGTCTAAATTTCCTTTTGAAGAAAAAAACACCTTTGAGAAATCTGTTTGTTCTAATAAGAGAAACCATGACAAACCAGATGTCTTGAGAAAGGAAGCTGATAGTAAATATTTCCAGGGAAAAATACAAATAAACTTTGGTTCTCACAAAATTTCACCTATTAGCTCTACTTATTATATACAAATGCACAAAATCTGATCCATAACAGGTAGAGTTTATATAGTCAATCTTCAACCATCAAACAGTGACTCATCAAGAACACTTTTAAGTTGTTCTTCTAGTAAGAAAATGCATCTCCATTATGATCCAGCAGCTGTGCTTATATTAGACACTGAACAAGGCAGCCAAATACATGTAACCAAGTAGATGATATGTCATGCAAATAAAGGAAATTAACTCAGTCACTGAGCATCCCCTATTAATCCTGCTAGTATCATCGTGGATAATCATGGTGTGGCAATTAACAAACATGTCGTCCAGATGCACTTAGCAAAAAATTGCTAGCGCAGACAAATGACTTAAGGAAGTTTCTAAACAAAAGTAAGTTGAGCTTAAAGAAAAATAAACCAAGAAAGCAGTTGACTTTAAGGAAAGCACATCATCACACCCCAGGTTATACATGAAAATACAATATATTCAACTGCCAGACAGTTCTACAAAATAGAAGAGGAATAAAAGCAGGTGTTCAAAAATTCAGAATCAGAACTGGAAGTTGTTCTCACGCTCATGGAAAACTAAGTGGGGCTGTGTCTTGGTCTAAGCAGAAGAGCAAGCCTGGTTCACTCGGTCCCAATTTTTCTTTGAATGAGTGGAATCGACCCACATAAAGAAAAGGTGCTCAATAGTGAATTTGTGGGATGCAAACAACTGTGTGAGACAGTAACAAAGAAACAACTCTCTTCAACAAGAGAGTTTCTTCTCTTGTTGTTTAGTCGCCCTGGCCCAGAATAGAATAGGAATAGGAATTGGATGGGATAGAATTCTTTATTGGCCAAGTGTGATTGGGCACACAAGAAATTTGTCTTTGGTGCCTATGCTCTCAGTGTACATAAAAGAAAAGATACATTTGTCATGAATAACAACAACACTTAATGATAGTCATAGGTACAAATAAGCAATCAACTCATACTAGGAAACAATCAATATAACTCCTAAGGATACAAGCAACAAAGTTACAGTTCTACAGTCATAAGTGGGAGGAGATGGGTGATAGGAACGATGAGAAGACTAATAGTAATAGTAATGCAGCCTTAGTGAATGGTTCGACAGTGGTGAGGGAATTATTTGTTTAGCAGAGTGATGGCATTTGGGGAAAAAACGATTCTTTTGTCTAGTTGTTCTGGTGTCCAGTGCTCTATAGCGTCGTTTTGAGGGTAGGAGTAGAAACCATTTATGTCCAGGATGCGATATGTAAATATTTTCACGGCCCTCAAAGGTTCCGTGAAAGGACTGCGAAGGGCAAAGGCGGGCCTCTTGGGATCCAGGGTCAGATCTGCCGCCTCCTTTCTCAGGGAAGCGTCCTTAGCGGCGAGGGAAAAGAACCCCGGCCCGTCGCTTCCCCACGGCCCGTCCACAATGCGGGACTGAGGCCTGCCACCCCAGGAAAGCTTCTCCCGCCCTCTTCGCCCAAGCCAGCTCTCAGAAAATACGAAGGCTCCCCCTCTTCCCGAAATCACCAGCCCGGTCTCCCCGTTCCCGCGCAAATAGCGCCATTCTCTTCCCGACCCTTTTACCTGAAAAGGGCCGAAGACGGACTCGGAGAAGCCATTTCAAACTCCTCCAGCACCCCCCAGGCGAAGAGCAAACGGCGCAGGCGCAGAAAGAACGCGCGAGGTTTCGAGGGGAGTCGGGTCAGCTCCGACGTCGCGCACAAGAGTGACGTTGCCAGTGTCAGGCCGCTTACGGCCCTCGTGCACGTGCTCCGGGAGGCTGGGATGACGGTCTCCAAAACAAAGGATGGGATCGCGTGGCGCATGCGCCGAAGAAGGAAGCCGAACGCCAAGGGAAAAAGCTGTCAATGAGGTTGCGTGGCGTCTGTTTTGCCACCATCTTGTTAGTGAGGCAGATGATAAAGGTGGTGCTTTGCTTCTGGGCAGAGGAAAAGGTGTTGCTTTTGCGCAACTGCTCAAGAATTTTAGTTTTGTTTTAGCTCTTTGAAAGCAGTTGTTTTCAGAAATGTGTGCCGGTCACTGTTTCTTTGGAGATAAAATGGATTCTATTGAAAAGATCTTTCAAGAAATAAAGTGCAGTAGTCACATGATCTGATCCACCAGTGGCCTTCATCTATAGTTAGGACCAAGTCAATGTTTCTCAACTACGACAGCTCTAGGAGGAAGTGTGGACTTCAAATCTCAGAATTATCCAGCCAGCTGGGAGTTGAAGTCCATACAGCTACAAGCTGTGGAGGGTGAAAAACCGGTACATGGAATAGTAGTGTAGGAAGTTAGCACCCATAGCTCTCATAGAACAATGAAATATCCTAGGAAATTTTTAAAAGGCAGAATATTGTATTTCACTGGATAAGAAATGGGGAAACATGTTTTTAAGCAGGAAACAGGCTCACTCTTAATAGTTCCCACCTTTATCAATGGACCATTACAAGGCCTGAGTGTCTATTCTAGGTAACAAAGATCTCCCCCTTCAGCTCCAGGGTGAGATGGGATTAAGCCATGATAGTATTAGCCCTTTACCCATTTTACCACAGGGCAAAACACAACCTAGAAAGTTGTCCCTGCATGGCCCCATGGGAGTCTGACAACCAATCAGAATACAAGATCAAGGCCAGAAAGGGCATACAACCAGGATCTCACTCTCTTTTTTTCTTCTTCACCCAATATCTGGGAGCATGTGATCCCCTTTTCAGAGGCTCAAGTTATGTGATTTTGTTCACCATTAAACGGTCTTTCCAAGCAGCCTTCATGTTTCTAGTGTCTTTTTCCCCATTTGGAACTGAACAAAGGACATTTCTTCCCTCAGTAGGAAGGGCAAAAATCTCTCTCAAAAGGAGCCTTATTTTGCCTATTTGGGGGTAAAAGTTAATTGCTGAAGAGTTGGCAAAGCATAGCAAAATGGAAATTAGTTAGCATCCTAATTGCATTACTTGCAAGGGTGTCCCATAGATCTTCCAGTATAAGGACAATTTGTTGTTCAGCCTGGTCAACTTGTGGGCTTCAATTCCCAGAATTGCTGGCTAGGGAATTTTGATAAATTGAAATTCACAGATTGTAAAGTTGCTCAGGTTGAAAACAAAACTCTAAGGATAATTTATCAGTGAAAATGCTTCTCTGCCTTTTTAATCACAGGATTTTTATGCTAATATTTAATGTCGCTATTTCTGTTTTGAGGTTCCTTTTAAAATATGGCATGGCTTTAACATATATAATTTTAAGCCTTGTTTAAGGCTGAGCTGCAACTGTGATGCAAGATAGACCAAATAAATGGAACCCAAAACAGTGAAACCTTGAATAGATACAATTATTTGGCTAGGTGATATACCCATATTTTCCGGCGTATAAGACGACCGGGCGTAGAAGACGACCCCCTAATTTTACAGTTAAAAAATAGGTTTAGGCCTATATTCGCCGTATAAGACTACCCCC
>JAPKID020004797.1:0-11480 GCA_026931265.2 Tropidonophis doriae | reverse complement strand
AAAGCCGCTGAGAGGTCTAACAGGACGAGGATAGTGGAGAACCCCCTATCCCTCGCCCTCCAGAGATCATCCACCAATGCGACCAATGCCGTCTCAGTGCTGTGGCCAAGCCGGAAGCTGGACTGGTACAGATCTAGAAAATCTAGATATTTAGATATACTATTGAGAAGCACAGAAAAGTACAAATCTAGCAAACCCCATGTATTCTACTCAGACATGTCTGGCTTACTTGAAGGGAACAAATATGGCCACTTCCTACTTTATTTCTGTACTTCCTATCTTTGCAAGAGTTGGTTTCCTAGGAAGTAAAGATGAAAAATTGTACAAAGATATGGCTGGAATGGGCAAATTTAGGGGAGCATGTGTCTTCTGTATTCTGAACAGCCGCTTGTGAGCTAGCCTTATGCAAACAAATAAACATTTAGGAAGATACGTTTATTGTTGTTATTTTTCTCTCTTTCTCTTTCAGAATTTGAAGCTAGTCATAAAATCAATAAAAAGAGAAAAGAAAAGGAGTATAAGGTAAAGGTAAAGGTTTCCCTGCACATATGTGCTAGTCATTCCCGACTCTAGGGGGTGGTGCTCATCTCCATTTCAAAGCCAAAGATGTCTCTATGGTCATGTGGCCAGCACGATTAAATGCAAAAGGCACACAGAGCGCTTTTATCTTCCCACCAAAGATGGTTCCTACTTTTCTACTTGCATTTCTACAACCTTTCGAACTCCTGGGTTGGCTAGGTGCCAGAAGCTGGGACAAGTAATGGGAGCTCACTCCATTACGCGGTGCTAGAGATTCAAACTGCCGACCTTTCTGATCAACAAGCTCAGATTTTAATCACTGACCTACCTTGTCCCTTTGAGCCACCGCATCCGTTGTATGTATTCGGTGTATGTATGCAGTGAGTATGTAGTGGGCTAAAAAAGAGAGGATCTTAAGGAGCAGATAGGGAAAATTTTCTAGAATAAGTACCAAATGTGCTATAATCACAAGAAGCATGGACTTCGACAAAAATTAATAGCACTTATATAAGGATGTTGCATGTTCTGAATGGTTGAATAAACAGGACATAGTAACTAGTGGCTTGAAAAACAAGACCTACGGGAAACAACAAACAAGTGGTGGAGATAAAGTAATGAGGAAATGAGAGGGCAAGATAAGGAAAAACAACAGCAACAACAATAACAAACAACAACATAAATCTAAAGTAGGTCTGTTCCTGCTGAAGCCCTTCTTAGAAAAGTGCCACCATTCCAATCCCATGCTTGTGTGTGACATGGGAGCAAAGAACCTGTTTGTCTGGTTTGGAGAGGCAATTTTGCAATGCTAGAAAAAGGGCGATCCAAATTCGATGGACTAAACATAGCAGCATTTCCATCCAGTGTATCCTCAGTTGCAGAGGAATAAATAAATAAATAAATCTCTGTGTGCTCACTGAGTTCATGGAAAAGGTTGTGCTCAAAATCTAGACTGAGTAGAAAACTATATTAGTTTATGGTTACCATATTTCAACAGAAAGTTTTTTTCAGTGTTCTGTGCTGTAGTAATGCTCTTTATTCCTACCACTTCACATGCATTGATAAGAGGCAACAAAGTAGGCTTATTTCAAATAATAAGTCATGCATGTGTATGTACACTGAATGCAAATGACTCATTAAATTGGTGATGGTTCCTCTGGTTGTTCCTACTAGAGATAACAGAGCCTGAAGAAGTACTTGTCAAGGGGAGCATGCTAAGTCCCCCAAACTCATCTCAATAATGGGTAAAAGCTAATTGGTGCATATTATGACGTGGGTAGTTCCAAAGCCCAAACTAAAAAAATGCATCTAAATAAGGGCAAATTGGGCCACTTAAAAAAAAAAAAATCTTAGTAGCTACAAAGTCCAAGCCAAATGGTAGAGTGGAGCTGAAATAGAATTTCAAAGTCAAATCCCTCTTTCTTAAAAAAACTGTTTTATGATAATAAATATGTTGCTATCTCCATTATCTCTTGAAAATTACTGTTTGTGAAATGGAATCAGCTAACCATTCAGATCATGAATTGTGCCTTCTAGGATCTTGTATGCATATGCTTGTTGGTCATTCCCAGTCCAACTTTCTTTCTAGTATTTGTCAATTAAAGGGGATCACTGCAGGGGTGGGCTGCTGGGGGTTTGCAAGGGTTTGGGAGAATCTCTAGATTAAGGTGACCAGATATTCAAAGTCCCAAAGCGGGACATCGTCGACAGGTGAGGGGGGGCAGTCCGGCGCATCATGCGCCTGTGCAGAGGGCGTCAGGGCCGAGGAGGGGGGCTGCGCATGCTCTGATGCATCACATGCCTGTGCAGAGGGTGTCGGGGTTGGGGCGCGCTCCCCCCCTGCGGGGCCCTTTTTAAAGGCAGCGGTCCGGCCCAGCGGTGCTGAAAGCCACAGGCTCGGGTGCCACCACTGCCTTTAAAGAGGGTGCCGTGGGAGTGGGTGGAAACGCCCCACCCTGGCGTCCTCTGCACAGGCGCATGACGCGCCAGAGCATGCGTGGCCCCCGCCTCCTTGGCCCCGACGCCCTCCCTGCCAGAGCCGGTGCTGAGGCGCGCATCTCTGAGCACGTACAGAGCGCCCGCCGCCTGCCCGCAAAAAAGCGGGACATTTTGAAGAGGCAGTGGGGCACGGGGCATCTGAAGGTGAACCGGGACTGTTCCACCAAAAGCGGTACGTCTGGTCACCTTACTCTAGATAAGATTCTGTGCAGTTCAGAGAACCCCCAAGTCCCACTCCTGGCTTGGCCCCACCCATCCCTCTCCTCCCAGGAGTCCCTATGCGGCCTATTTTGAATGCAGGTAAGTGCAGGGCATGCCCGGAGGCTCAGGGAGGGCAAAAACAGAAGTTCAGAAAGGCCAGAAACAGGCCCATTTCCGGCCTACAGAAGGCCTCCAGACTCTGGGGAGGCCATTTTCACCCTCCTGGAGGCTCGAGGAAAGCTTCTGATGCCTACGGAGGAGAAAAACACACATACCTCACCATGGTGCAGGAGGCCAACTAAGCCACGCCCACCCAGCAACAGGCAGAGAGCCCCTTGCTAAAGTTTTTGAAGCCCACCCCTGGTTCAAGGGCCAGGTGACTTTCAACAAATAGCAGGGAAGATTCACACTACTTTTTGTCTATTGCTGTGCTGTGGCTACTATGATGGCCGACAAAATCTGTGCGCCCCTCATGCACTGTCCTTAATACCAGAAGTTCAGGGTATTTTTCCCCTGGTTCCTGGGAGGAGTTTTCACTGCCTAAAATAGAGAACTGTTACTGAAGCAGACTTTTTTTTTCTGATTGGAGTAAGCAGTTGTGCGGCAAGAACAGAAAAAAAAACCCATTCTTCCTCACCATTTGCTCCTGTGTACTAGCTCCAGTTCTATTCATGTAACATACAATAAGCAAGACTTCTATTTGTACAATCAAACTTGTTGACGTAATTTCTTTTGTAACAGCTTTAATATTTTTTCTCATCACATTTAAAGCTGGTTGAAATATTATAAAAGACTCTGCTCACACAAAGAATTTGTACAACTAAACAAACTCCTCACTCCAAGTATGTTGAAGTCAAGTACTGTGGAAATTTTCTTGAACTTGGTAACTCTTACACTCCAATTTTACATTTTAAAGCTCATCATTTTTTTTTTAAGTAACTGGTTTTTTTTTTTAGCAACAGGCTTGACAAGAAAACAAATAATCTAATGGAAAAATTTGTAGAAATAACTCCATTGCTGAAATAACTAAACGATTGTAGTCCTATACTATAATCATTCCAATAGTTTGACCTTTTGGTCACATGCTTCTAATCAATATTGTTAATGTTTACAAGAGTCAGTAAGGAGAGAAAAGTAGTATGATAAATATATTATTGTTGCTATAGGGCATGTTTTTAAATGTCTAAATACTAATCGATATCTAGAAATTAGGTATTGACTACTGTAAAACAGTTTCATAATATGTAATTATTGGTTTGGTCTTTTAGAAATTAGACTTTTTTCACTTTGGGAATAGAGTAAATAGACTGTCATGCAATTAAAGTGTGTTATGACCTTTTGATTCAAGTTTCCTCTTTCCAAAAAGTTATTAAATTTAAATATGATTGCAGAGCCCTATTATGCTCAAAGCATCAATTTTTAATTATTTTAAGGTCATTGCTGGAATATATGTGATTCGTGCAATATTTTAGTATACTATTTATTTTCATTTCACAAGCTCACAGCTGTTTCGTTTCCTCTTAAGCAGATCTATTATTCCCATTAAAATTTGAGCCATGTTTTTTTTTCTAGAAGCTATTCATAGCTTCATATCCCAAGTAGTCCAGCTGCACAACCCAGTGTGCACCCAAATATGGTGAAAATTCAGAGATATCGGTGAGATATTTGAGTATAAATTAAAATGGTTATTAAGTCTATTTATTATGAGAAACAAATTATCACCTATCTGGTGAATTAGTTCCTCTAGTCATGAACTTATTAATGTGGACACTGTCCCATAAAAGTCTCCAAACATTTTGCAGATTTTTTAAAAAAAAACACGACTTCCACTGCTGGGGTATTGTGCTCTTCCTCTATGACAACCATAAGCATCATAGACTAACTTGCAGGTTCAAACTATTGAATTAAACAAAACAAACACAAACACACACACACACACACTCTCCAAAAAAACTCAAAGGGCAGATTTGATGGACCACTAGGCCTTTTTCTACCATCAGTTTTCTATGCTTTTATGTTTCTAGGAATGTGTTTGCACATCGGGCAATGACTTAATGTGGCTTGCTTGGTTTTGACTTAGTGTTATGTGAATTCATGCAAACATGAGCACAAGGAAACAGGAGTAGCACACCTTTTTGTTTTCATTCTCCAGGTGCCATAGGAAATAGGATTAACTTCACTAGAGAAGGTACAACCAAAATTTTTCATCTTATTTTTTAAAATGTTGTTATCTGTGTTTTGTTATTCTAGGCTTCTTTGCCTTTTTAGAAAATCAATTGCTATATTTAAAAGCTGCTATCTTCTAGCTACTCCTAGCTTACAAGTCATATGACCAATAGACCATGAATTAATAACTGTGATTTTTATTTAATATACCCATTTGAAATATTCTTGATATAATAGAACAATCTATACACGTATCAAACAGAATCAAACATATTTCATGTTAGGGAACAATGGCCATTTTAAACAAGCTCCTTCCTCCCATTCAGCCTGTATCTTTGTAATATACATTTATTATAAATTGAATAGGCTATATGCTAGTCCATGTTGAATACTGTCTGGCCAACCCAAAAAAATGTTTTTACACTTAAATTATTTATTTTTAAAAAAATTGTCCAGAGCTATCATTTAAAAAGAACTCAATAGCAGAGTGGGCATGAACTGCTCTAAGTGGGCATGAACAGACCAGTGGTGGGTTCCGGATTCTGTTGCAACTGGTATGCTGCAACGGGGACGGATGTCCAACACAGCGTACATGCGCGCGTCACTGCCCTGCAACATCCCCACTGCTCGCCGAAGTTGCACAGGCACTGTATGCTGTGCGCATGTACATAATTGGTCCGGTTCCCTCAAAAAGAGATAAGGAACATGGGCAGGGGGTGGGCCCACCAAAACACCATTATGGTACGGTGGCTAGTGCTCCCAGCTGTCACCAGTACACCCATACTGGGCAGTACCGCCGGAGCCCATCACTCTGGCTGTGTAAGGACATTCCCTAGATGCTTCCTTTGCTGGAAAATGTGTATAGAATTCTTTCCTTATGTTTCTGTGACTTTGTTCCTGTCACTCCTGCAGACAGAGCTTTGGTTTGACCTTGGACCAGCCTTGGGTGACTTTCTTTAGGGTTAGACCAACTGCTTCCTAGTTGGCCTAGTTTTCCTGCCTTTAAATCCGGTTCAGATTCATTGTGATCCAGGCAAAAATTATGTCGGTTTTAAACAAATTTCTTCATATATTTATGACTCTTAGCAAGGGCTTATCTTTTCCCCCTCTTTCATAAGAGATTTACGACAAGCCAATTAAAGTGCACAGACTTGTAATTTGCATCTCAGTCTGTCTGCTTTCAGTTCCTGGGACGCTTGCCAAGGTGGCACAGAATGGTTTGCTCCATAATATCAAAGGAGAAGCATGCAGGGATCTCCTTCCATGCAGCATATCTCAGTACTGAGGATGTTCAAAATACTTAAACACCAAGGTACCTCAAAATTAAGAAGATACATCAGTTTATCTTGTCATGTCATATATTCCCACTTTTTTCTCAAGCTGCTACATAAACAAAATTGATGTTCTTGCATGTCCTAATAGAGTTGGTATTAGGCTACCTTGTGGTATTAATCTCCCAATGCCTCAAAAAATCCAACCAAAAGCTATCGAAACAATCATATCTATGTTTATGGTCCTGAAAGAGGGAGGTACTAACAACCAGCAGCACAGTCACATCTTCACATTATTCCATCAATGTGTGATGCTAAAGAGGCAAACAGGCACAACAAACTGACTCAATTATTTATCTGAGGTGAAGTGCATAATGGTGTTGCGTCCAACTTCTTGTTCCTTACAAGCATGAAAGTGCTTTCTGCCTTTTGAAATAATGCATGAAGTGATGTCTTAGTTGGGGAGGAAAATTCTCCACCATGCTATTAGCTAATTATTCATGCCATAATCTGTTCAACCATATACATAATTGCCAGTATTTTGGGCCACCAATTTTGTGGCACCTTTCAGAACAGGCATCATACTATTAGGCTTTACCTACTACATCTGGTACAAGTAGCCCTCAATTTACAACAGCTTATTTAGCGACTGTTCAAACTTCCAATGGCACTGAAAAAAGTGACTTTTTTTCACACTTACAACTGTTCCAGAATCCCCATGATCACATATATTCAGATGCTTGGCAATTGACTCATATTTATGACAGCTGCAATGTCCTAAGATCATGTGATCAGCTTTTACTACCTTCTGACAAGCAAAATCAACGAGAAATTCAGATTCACTTAACAACTGTGGTAGGAAAAGTGATAAAATGGGACAAACTCACTTAACAAATGTTTCACTTAGCAACATAAATCTTGGGCTCAGTTGTGGTCATAACTCAAAAGGCTACCTATATCAGTAGGGCTGCTTAAGTAATGTTTTAGCAAAATAGACCCTGAAAGACATTTTGTATCTTTGCATCTGTGGATCTAGGATAAGATAGTATGGTATCCCTTGAGCCTAAGGCTATTTAATCTTAGTCTGGATGGCATGTTTACAATGGGCATATCAATCCCTAGGCCCGTAATGGAGAACCTATGGCATAGGTGCCACAGGTGGCACGCAGAGCCATTTCTGAGGGCACGTTTGCCATTGCCCTGTCAGTTCCAGTGTACATGCATGCTCTGGCCAACTGATTTCAGCCTTGATTTTAGCCTTGAAGCCTCTAGAAGGTGGAAAATGGCCCAATGCACAAACTGGAAGTTTGGCTTTTCCCCCCGTGCATGCGCGCAACCCCCACAGATGCACATGCAACCCCTCCCCACTTTCCCTCTCGCTTTTAGCATATGATGAAACAGTGGAGCCATGTTTCGTTGTTTCCAGCCTCCAGTTAGAGGAGCCTGGGGAGGGCGAAAATGGCCTCCCTACGCCCCTCCTCCCAGAAATGGCCCATTTTCTGACTTGCGTGTTTGGCTATTTTTCACCCTCTGGAGGGATAAAACAGCCCAATGGGCAACCTGGAAGTCCATTCCTGAACTTCCAATTTGCATGTTAGTTTGTTTTTCGTCCTCCAGAGGGTGAAAAACAGCCCAACACGCAAACAGGAAGTCATAAAATGGGCCGTTTCCATCCTCCATAGGGCCTCCGGGGGAGGGGAAGGACATTTTCACCCTCATCAGGCTCCTAGAAAGCCTCTGGAGCCTAGGGAGAGCGAAAACTGGGTCCACTGTGCCATTGCATGCCAAAAGTGGGGGAAAGGCACGGGGGAGGGGGTTTGCACGCATGTGTGGGGAGAGGGCACATAGAATTATTGGAATGGGCATGTGCATACACAACCCCCCACCCTCTTCTGTTTTTGGCACGCAATGGCAAAAAGGTTAGTCATCACTGTCCTAGGCTGTGAATCAGAAAAAAGGCAGCTCTTCCTCAAAATGTTCTCAAATTCTGGTTTTCTCTGTGTGTGTGTCTAAATTGGTAGAGCCAGTCAGCATGATCTCATCTTGTGTCAGGTGTAAGATTTCCTTCTCCAGTATTGGTCTTACAGTACCAACAGGTACTACTCAATGAAGGCATGTGAGTATATTGTTTTGCCCAGCAGATCTTATCTCCCTCCATCTGCTCCTCTATCCCTTGAAGTCGTGGTTTGTAGCAAGGGGATGTTTTCATTTCTACAATAATATCATTTTCTCTTCTATACTCTTGCACTGCTTAACTGGTTTATATATTGCTCATTGTGACTGGTATGCAGTCATGTAGATGGGCAGTCAGTTAAAATGAGGCAGAAAGTAGGTGATGATACAGTGTTGTTAATCAGTATGGTTGTAAAAAGTTGATGTATAGAAAGAAATTGCTTCAAAATCACAACCTTGGCAGATGGTCTTTAAATTTAAGATATCAAGGGACTCTTCTCAATGAAAAAATCAGTACAGAACCCATTAAATAGTACATTTCATGCAATACATTTTATTTGAACAAAATGTTGCAATTAATGTTGTAATAATACTTTTCATACAACATAAACAGGAACTGTTCACACTGAACCCTTGAATGATTTACATAGAATCTTGAGGTTCTGGGGAACATAATTTGAGTGTTGCTGACACAGAGCAACTGGTGATAGCATACAAATTCCTTGTTCTGGCATCTGGAACTATTGAGACTATGAAAGGGATTGATTGATTATGTGCCATCAAGTAATTGGAGACTCTTAGCAATCACATTCATGGGTATGAATGGAGAGAATATATATGCATACTGATAATTAGACACATGGGCTTTGATTGTAAAAAGGTGGAGGTGAAAGGAACTTTCAAAAGTTGGATTCTCAAAATACCATCAGATGAAGTAAAAACATGGCTCCAGAAATACTACAGTAAATTGTTTGCTCTTTGCTGGACCTATCTGTCATTCTGCTAGCTTTTGACTTGACCATTTGACATTTACGGATTACTGGTAGAGATGTTCAGCCTTAATCAGGCTATATGTTCATAAGCCATTGGTTCATCTGCAGAAAGGTTGAAAAGCATTTATGAAGAACTTTGCCTGATCCATCAGCTGGCTTTCTACAATGACAACTTAAAAGCTTTCAATGATGTTATAGTGGCCTGCATTAAGAAAAGATTGGGAATAGGAGTTTCAAGGCAAATACACCATTATATATTGTCTCCTTTATCTTGTGTTGGCTTAAGAATAGTAATGTTTGCAGGATTGCAGAATGCTGTAGAGCTCACATTACAGCAGCAAAGCAAACCACTCCGTTGCTAGGGCACACAGCACAATCGTGGAAGCAGCCACCATTTTCCAAGTTGTAGTGTGGTTGCCTGGAAAATGGCAGCTACTTCTGGGATCACACCATATTGCCCAGCAATGGTATGGCCTGTCCTCCTTCTACAACCTAAGCTCTGGAGATCTTCAAAAGATGAGAAGGAAGGTATGGGACCCAGTAGGATGGCAGTAGATCCAAGACCTGGGGACTACCAGGGCAAGATGGAAGATAGGTGGGAAGTGCTACAGCATCCCTGAGTTTGTTGTAAGGCTGAACAACTATGAGGATACTATGGCAGCCATAATTTCAGGACCAGATCATAAGAAGCTTTTGGACAGCTAACCCATCTGTCATAACTTTGAAGTTGCTAAGTGAATAGTATTATGTCGAAGAATATCTCTAACAGCAGAAAATATACAAATGGAATGCTAAGTGCTGTCATTAAATCAGGAAGATACCGATCAGAAATAAATAAATACATACATACATACATACATACATACATACATACATACATACATACATTTTACTGACAATTATTTTATCATTTAATACTGTATTGTATGACTGAGGCATCACAGTTTTAAATGTATGGTCATTCACTCAGATCCTTTGTATATTTATTCATAGCAAATTCTCTGATATACAGTAGAAACTCTTTTTAACAACATAATAACTCCTGGCTTAATTTGATACATTTTCTTAAACATTTTTAATTTGTATTTTGTCGATTTAGTAATCTATAAGTTTCCCCTTTGTTTTATATCTTGCAACAATTACACTCTCTTTTTAAAATATTTCATTTGTTATTCATTTTCTAATTCTTTAGGAGGCAAGAATGGGCATTAAACTCTGGGTGTTAGACAGTAAATCAAGTCACTAATCTGACTTATGTATCACATTAAACACAGAAAATCCACCACAAAATCATTGATTAATCAATATTTTGATTGATTAAAATGGTTTGGGCTGTATAGTGTTAAATCACAGTGAGTGATGTGACATTACAATTTTACATGTCATATTTCTGTCAAGACAATGAAGGTAAAAGGCATTGTCATCAGACGATAACGGACACTGAGAAGAACCCTTATGTTAGATTTATGACTTGGTTTAGATTTAGAAAGAAATAATTCTTACCTTGTGCTACTTATCAAATGACTGTAAATTCAATGATGATGTAAAATTCTAAGGCAGACCCACTTAGAGTTTTGACAAAGTGCCAGCTATAAAGTATTTATTGTTCTCAATGGTTCTGCCTTGTACACTTAAATATTGATCAAAATCATAAACCTTTCTGACAAATATCCCTGATCTTTGCTGCTTTAAAAAAACCTAAAATTAAAAAATGTTTTGATAATTGTATAACAATTCTATGTAGATTTATTAAAATATAGATTTTAATGTTGTAATGGAATGCAATGGAATACCTTATGCTGTCCTTGGATTTCATTGCTTTATTAAAAGATCAAGCTAAGTTTGTGAACTTAGATGATGATTACTGCCGATTAAACAGCAAGTTTTCTAATAGCAATTTAGGGCTTAGAGTAATTCCTCGGGCATTTAATTTTAAAGCTACATCTGTCAGGATTTTTATTAATATCATTAAATGCTTGCATTGATATTGGCTAAAGCAACACAATATGCCATTCAACATATTACGCGCAATATTGATTTCTAAGATAGATTATCCATATTGAATATTCATAGCAGGAAGCCTTTTCCTATTAAAAAATATTCAAATACATTTTTTAAATATTTTAATATGTTATATTTTATAACAGGATAGAAAAGATTATTTGCTCACCATACTACGTGGAATGTTTATATATATATATTTATTTATATCCCACCTTTATTATTTTTATAAATAACTCAAGATAGTGAACATATTTAATGCTCCTATTTTCCCCACAACAACAATCCTGTGAAGTTTAGGGGGTAATTATGATATTTGAGTTATGTCATATTATATACTATGTGAAATGTATTGTTGAGGGAATTTTTATTGAAAATGTAG
>JAPKID020004796.1:0-11482 GCA_026931265.2 Tropidonophis doriae | reverse complement strand
CCTCTAGAGCAGACTCATAGGACTCCTCACTAGAGGAGTCCATCAGCAGCTCATCCGGAGCCAGCTGGGCCACAACATCTACTTATGTCTGGGTGTTCAGCAACCTATTTGGCTTTCCTCAGAGCCTAAATTTATCATGATAGCATTCTGAGGTACAGTAAAATGTATAGACCTCTCATTCTATAGTTTAGTCATTAAGTTTCAACAGAATATTAACCTATTTATAGGTTAAGACAGTTGATAACATTGCTGTGAGCTGAATTCTACTGAACTATGAATGGTTATTTATAATTATTATTGCCACTTATTGTAATAATTATGAATTAAGCCTTTCATAACAATAGGTACCTGATTCCATTTTCTATGCTAGCGATCTTTATTTGGCTTTAACTCTCTAACTGTTAGTTTGCATCTGGCTAGGGATAAGTACTTTTTAATGCTCTTTTCCCTCCCTTCACTGTCATAGATACTTTATTCTCTTTGCCCTGAGATGCAATTTGTGGCTATAAAGGGTGTTCCATTGGCCTGATGCATCATTACAGGCTTTGTGAGGCTTGTGAATTGCAAGAATAAAAAAGCTGGAGCAACTCTTTTCAAATTTGGTTGACAAATGACCAACACACACCTGGCTCGACAGTTATTTCCCTGTCCCCCCCCCCTACAGCCTTCATTAGATTAAGGCAGAAGCGGGCAGAATACAGACTTTGGGGATTTACTTTGCTGTAAGGTTTTGTGTGTTGTTGTTTTTTGACTGGAACTCCAAGATCCATCAACCAGAGCCTAATGCAAAAGAAATACGAGTAGGCCACTTTCAGACACTGAAGCTATAACTCACCTACATCTTAAAACACCATGGGATTTGAGTGAGGCCTGGACAGCTGATTAATCGCTAACTTACTTGTGCTCCAGAAAAATGGTGCAAGGATCATTTGCCATGTTTTGTCTGAAAATACAGGGTAGCAGTTTCGTACTAGTAGGACCTCCTAGCTCCTTGCGGATCCTGGGATTTCTCTATTGCCACCATCATGTGCTGTACCATTGTGCCTCCTACTCCTCATGATAGCTGTGTTCCAATATCTAAGGGGCTGCCACAAAGAAAAGGGTGTGTGCAGGTGTTAACCTATTCTCCAAAGCACCCTGAAGGCAAGAAGCCATGGATGGAAACCAGGGGTGGGTTCCTACCAGTTTGGACCGGTTTGGCTGAACCAGTAGTGGTTTGGCAGTCTGGGTTGCTGGAACCGGCAGCGACCCAGACCTGCCATGCCCCGAACCGGTTCTCCTACGGGGCCGCCATCTTGATTTTTGGTTCTGTGCATGCGCAGAACAATTGTAATTGCACAAATTCTGTTTTTTTTCATTTTGTAATGTTTTGCACATGCACCGACCTATTTTTGTGCAAATGCTATGTCTGCATGAGCAAGCAAAGTAAGTGTGCATGTCCAAAATGTTTGCCTGCACCAAACTGGCAGTAATGCCGGGAGCGACTCACCCGTGATGGAAACTAATCAAGGAGAGACCCAACCTAGAATTAAGGAGAAATTTCCTGACAGTTAGAAGAATTAATCAGTGGAATGATGTGCCTCTACCACTGGAGGTTTTTAAGAAGAGATTGGACAACCATTTGCTTAAAATTGTATAGGGTTTCCTGCTTGAGCAAGGGGCTGGACTAGAAGATTTCCAAGGTCCCTTCTAACTCTGAGCCTAATGGGATGCATTAGCTGAATTCTGCTGGCTTATTTATGGCAAAGAGAATCCAATGTCTTTCTATCCTTGTTATGTTAAAATATGA
The DNA here is from genome assembly GCA_026931265.2 of Tropidonophis doriae. Classification (NCBI taxonomy): domain Eukaryota; kingdom Metazoa; phylum Chordata; class Lepidosauria; order Squamata; family Natricidae; genus Tropidonophis; species Tropidonophis doriae. Next base: position 9,693 of record JAPKID020004796.1, on the reverse strand, counting down.
AAATGATATGATTTACAAGGAAAATCTTGCATGGCACCTTCTGCCTGATCACTCCTGAAAAATTATAATAACCTGGGAGGATGGAAAATAACCTGGTGCCACCAAGTTACAGAGGTGACATTAGGCTTTGTGGAAATACAAGAGAATGTGGATTTGATTCGGGATCTTGCCAAATTAAGCCTAAAATTAAGCATCTTCATAAAGCATATGCTCTGGGAAATATTAAGGAGGAGCTGTCTTTTCCCTCTTTCCCACAAAATATCTGAACTGAGTTGCCTCTTATTTCTCTGAAATTCTCTTCCCAGCTGGGAATCCAGTCTCCATTCCATCAAAGTACTAGAATGAAACTCAGAGCAATGCTATTTTGATTATGTTAAATGAATTGCATATCTTTGTTGATGGTGTCTTGCTATCTCTGTTTTGGATGCCTATGGGGTCGCTGGCCATTGACTTTTAGTCGGTAGGCAGTCTTGGCAACGGTGGAAGGTGCTGCTCTCAGGACATGTCCATATCAGCTGAGCCGGCCTTCTTTCATCTTCTGTATAATTGGTGCCACAGCAAAACATTGTCAAGTGTTGTTGTCCTGGAATCAGGCAATTGAGCACAAGCTGGGCACTTATGGGCTCTCACCGGTACTCTTAATGTCCCTGGACTTTGATCAAGCGAAGCAAGTAGTAATCAATAGAATGAAGGACATGGAGTTCCAAGAAGAACTAAATAGATTGCCTTTCCACAATAGGAACATAATCAAACAGGGTGTGTGTGATCTGATCTTCCCAAAACAAAGAATAGCTCTTTTCAGAGCTAGATTTGACCTTCTTCCTTCAGCACTTCTCCAGGGCAGGTATAAGAGAACACCTATAGCAGAACAGTCTGTATATGTGGTCAAGGAGAAGTGGAAGATATCTCACACTCTACTACACTGTGAGCTATACAGAGCTTGCAGGTCTGCATATATTCTCCCCTTATTAGAGAGATTACCAGAGAGGGCAGACAACTTTTATCTAGACTTCCTCCTCCAGGACACGAACCCAGCTACTATGCATGCAGTGGCAAAGTTCTGTGCTGCTGCAATGTCCATAAGAAAAAAATTGGTTACAGAAGTATAGTTGTCATCTTGTACCAATTATTTGGACATATCTCTAACAATTTATGAACCATTGTATTTACTCCCATACTTAATGACTTTGTACCCAGGTAAACCAGGAAGTGACCTGAACAAATTGAGAACACGTATGCTACTTTCCACTTGTGACGCTAACATTTTAAAAATTATATCTTAAAGTTAGTACTTTTTAGCATATGGTTAAATGTAATGTGTATTGCTGGTCTTTGACTGTAATAAAGATTTATACTTATACATATAATCCATGATTAGAAACAACTTACAAGGAAGGAAGAATCCCTAAAACTACATCTCTATAGTTTTATTATAAACAATTGTATATTGCATTTGTCTATATTTGAACAGATTAAAACATCATTCTGTTCTAAGAAACAAATATACTGTACATACATAACTCCAGCCCAATTTGTATTCAGAAATGTATGTGTGCATAAAAAATAAATACATAACTAAATAAAATTAGTTTGCTATCCTCAATTAAAAATGCTCTGTTCACCTTTAATGTATTAAAGTAACGTATTAAAGTAACAATTCTTACTCTGTGAGCGCACGTATGTGTATGTCCAGTTAGGTACAAGTTAAGGTACCAGACCAGACTCCAGGAGTTCTGGTCCCACATTAGGTATCACTTATAAAAGTAATAAAGATGGGAGATAAACTGTGAAGAATAAAAAAAACCCTTGTTTTTTATTTATAGTTTAAAAGTCTACCTGTTCTTGAAGAGTAAAGTTCATATAGCTTGATTTGGGTTGAGTGCTTGTTGCAGTATTTATGACAGGAAGAGAAACCTGCAGAACACAATCAGAGTCAATCTTTTTATGTAGCACGATCAGAAGAAACAATAGTTAAATAAATAAATGTTAGGTTAAAGTTTTAACTTTAATTTTAAACTTGCAGAATATTTTTAGAATAGTTTTCTTCTTTGGGGAACAATCAGACTTTCAAGTGAAGTAGTAATTCAGAAGAAAAATGAATAAATATAATAAACATTTAAACAGGAAACTTTGGTTTTTAAAAAGAACTTTGGTTTTTAAAAAAGCAGATTTTCTTATATAGGACAGTACTGTATGTGAATATCATTGACCCTGGAAAATGATAGCAAGAAGTAAAAGAATGGGAGAAAACAAGATATAAAAGGAAAATTGTAAAATGGCAAATTGTGTGGAAACACTTCCTGAATATACAACTGACATAAAATTACCAAAATCATTGTTGCTCTTAATATTTCCAAACTGATCCTCTTTTTATTATTTATTAGCATTTTTATTATTTCTCTAAACAAAATTATAGCTGCAAATTAAAGATTTTTAATTTGCCCAATCGTACAAGTGTTTGTCTACTGGATTTTACATCACTACAGGTAGTCCTTGACTTATGACCACAATTGAGTCCAAAATTTCTATTGTTAAGTGAGACATTTGTTAAGTGACTTCTACAACCTTTCTGCTTCAGTTGTTAAGTGAATCATTGTAGTTGATAAGATAGTAGTAACCCAGTTGTTAAGTTAATCTGGCTTCCCTATTTGACTTTGCTTTCCAGATCGCAAAAGGCGATCATATGATCTTGGACAGAGCAATGGTCATAAATATGAACCAGGTACCTAGCATCTGAATTTTGATCACATGACCATGAGGTGCTGCAAAGGTTGTAACTGTGAAAAACGGTCATAAGTCACTTTTTTCAGTGCCATTGCAACGTTGAATGGTCACTAAACAACAGAGGTTATGGTAGTTGAGGACTACCTGTACTCAGGAATGCCCAATATTTTTGGCTGATAGAAATAACAGATCTTGATGTGGGCTGAAAAGCTGCCAAGGAGGTTTTTTGCTTATCCAGTTATACAAAATCTAAAGTAGTGGTGTAATCATTCTTATAACAAAAGAAATTAGTGTGATTCAGATATTGGTGAATAGCTCTTGATCATATTATTTCAAAAATAAAGCAGATTCTAGCCTTCTGCATAAAGTAGACTTATACATTTAAAATATTATTTCCAATAACAAAACATTCCTGAGAGGGGCTTTTAATGGATAATATGTGAGCCCTTCAATTCTTCAAAATTTATTCATCCTGATCTGAGGTTTTCAGCTGTTATTTTCCATTTACAATCTACCTTTTCCTTTCAGGTTTACATTTAGACTACAATAACCAAGCTTTACAAATAGTGGCTGAACTTGTTCTGATAGGCTGAAATAGTAGTCTGAAAATGTGTTGTGTGTCATAAAAGGCATCATAATCAGGTGAAATTCATGCATACTCATAGATTATACTACTTTTGTTGGGTTTTTTGTTTGATATCTTAGAGTCACGTTTTTACTCCTGACAAGTGCCTGCACAAGTTCCTGCAGTTTTCCTGGCTGGAAATAATTTGCAATGAAAGTGATGGCCCAAGGTGAGTTAGCTGGCTTTGTGATTTAGACAGGACTACCGTGCATCCCCGAAAATAAGACAGGGTCTTATTTTCTTTTGAACCCCCCCAAAAAAGCACCTGGCCTTATTTTTGGGGAGGTCTTATTATTTTTGAGGCACAGGAGGCGGCGAGCATGGTCACCTCATGGCTGCTGCTATGTTGCAATATTTTCAGGGAGGGATTTTTTTAGAGCATGCGCTCAAAACCCCGATCAGGCTTATTATCTGGGGAGGTCTTATTTTTGGGAAAACAGGGTAGAACTTAATTGTCTCTTGGTTTTTTACCTGGTGCCTTTCTATGGTATTTTTATAGCATTATATGTAAATTAAAGGGATTATAATAGTCTGATTTTTTTTACAAGCCATATAAAATATAAACCAGTATTAACAGCAAATGATAATACTGATATATAGAAGTTTGAGCATAAGCGTAGATAAAAGTCCTACACTTATTTGCAAAAGAAAATGTACTACACAACATGGTTCTGAGGACAATTATTATTGAGTAAATATTTATAACTGTATTCTTTAATGAAAAGAAAAAAGAAAAAAAATTACCCATTATTATTCCAATAAAATTAGAAAACAAACTTTTGGGACAGTAACAGTATCACAAACAGTATTTGTGAAGTATGATTTATTATAAAATGCTGTATGCTGTATAATATTTACTTCTCACTAATCGCAATGTCTACGAAATATCTAATATTTATGGACACACTTACCTATAGAAGACATATAGAAATTTTGTAAACATTATAAATATTAATTAGTTCTGATTTATCCACGACACCCAAAAGTGTGATAGAAATAAAAAATAATACCTCTAGAAATCATCAGCATAATAATTAATATAATAGTGGGAAGCCAGATTTCATCAGTAATCTTAATAGTAGTGTCTCAAACACAAGCAATTAAGTTTTATTAGAAACTATCATTTAGACTTCCAAAATAAGTTTCAATGTGTAAGAATCTTTTTTCAAACTGCATTTTGCATAACAAGAGCAGGATTAACCAACTATTATTATATGAAGAAAAGATTCAGAAAGTATAGGACAGGCTTTGCCGGTTGACTGATATTTTCAATTCCTTAAGTTCCATCGAGAAACATATTGTTAAAATGTATAAAAAAGTACTTGTAAGTTATAACATTAAAGAGTCTCTACATACAGGTAGTCTTTAACTTCGTTTAGTGATTGTTTGAGACACTGAGAATTATTTGGATTATTATTGATTACTGATTATTTGGAAAAATTACAGAATTTATAATAGATTATTTTGAGATATTTTCTCAATCCCCCTTTCCCTTTGAATACCATTATTTTTAAACTATAGGATGTCTTGTTGAAGTTAACTACTGAATAGTTCTTAAAATTATAATTAATGATGCTGTCTTTATCTTGTGTGCTTTGATAGATGGCTGGGCAAAAAAAACCTCTATCTCTTCCTTTTAAGATAGATATTAAGCATAACATCATGTTGAAATTATTAACACACCTGTGATACAAAGGGCCTGGGAGGTAGAGCAGGTGGTGGTGGTATCCAGCCTGATCTAACTGTTAAAACCAAAGGACAAAAATAACACATATGAATGTAATGGATAGTCATATGTGCCTAGCAGGACAATTTAACTTCTTCACACAAATTAATGTAATAATACAAACGTGAACCATTTGTTAGCATACTTCTTTCTTCACACACATTCAAAAACCACCCAGAGTTGGATTGAAATGGGTGGCTACAGAAATTGAAATAAATACACACACACAAACACACACTTCTATATGTGTATTAACTGCAACAGTCAACATTGATTCAGTTAAATATCAGCAAAAGATACATATGCACTGTCAGCTACACTTTTAGAAAGGAAATAGAAAGAAAATAGAAATAAAAGCAAATTTCTAGTATCAGCATTAATGTTATTTATATATTAGAAACCATTCAAGGACAACGGGATTATACGAAATAAATTTATATAGACAATTGATTATTGAATATAATTAGAGATATGATGGCACTTGTTCTATTACCATGTTTTATTTTAAAAATCTTTTGAATATATTAAATAGCTAGGAAAAATTAATGAGTAAAATAATATTTATTCAAGTGTATATAGTTTAGCAAGAAAAAATTCTCAATTTATCGAATGTTCAGTACTATTTTTATTGTATCAGAATGGTATGATGCATATCAGATATCACACTCATAGTTTAATAATCACATTGGTTCTAACTGCATGACTGATATCACATTTAGTATGACCATGTTACTGAAAGCCAACATACTGTATAACTTAGATATAATACAAAGTCTTGATTAATTGTCTGGTACCACTGACATACTTATACCAATATGTTTACATGTATATATATTTGAGTTAAAGAAGTCTTGAGTGCTGGAAACAATATTTTAACAATATTTAAGTATTTGTGTGCTGAAAACAGTATTTTAACAGTGTCATATTTTTATTTCAAGGAGATTCAATTTTTAATTCAAATAACAGCTATGCAGAGGAGCAGATTATTTTTCAATTGTTTAATTTAGAGTTGTTTTTTTCCTTCTTCCTACTTAATATGCATTTTCAGTTCCACATCACTTATTTCCTATAACAGCTCTACAAATTATGTAATGGCATTTTAGTACAGTATGTTTTTTTAATTGTATTTGTCATTTGAATTTTATTAGTCAATTCTTACTCATTTTCTCTGATCATAGTAAATTAAAACATCAGTATTTTCTTCTATAAATTTCCCTTGGTTGGGAAACCTTGCTGATTTAAGAAGTGACTTATGACCAATCTCATAGGAATTGAAATTGATGGGAATTAAAGCGTCTCCATCAGATATAGAAATTAGACCTAAGTTTGGAGGGGGACTAAATACAATAGTTATTCACAGATTCAAATGTAATATCTCTGTAGCACTGACACAATTACAGAATAATAATGGCTTTATTCACAATAAGTTGACATTGAACCAATTTCTGAAAAATATGCCATTTCTAGAAATTCAGCATTTTAGCAACCAAAACACAAAGAACAGATACATCTGAGTACACCACATTTGAATGTAAGCTATTTATGACATATTTATACAATTATTTACTGGAGTATCTTTGACTTTTTTCGAAGTAGTGATGCTTCTGTATTATACTTAGTCACGGAGTTCTACGCATGTAAGCAAAAATCTGAATACAAGCAGAATACACTTGGAAATACACCCTACACCGTTTTAGACAAGTGACTGTCCAGTCTCTTCTTAAAAACCTCCAGTTTTTAAGTACCTTCAACCTTTGAAGGCCAGCTGTTCCAATGGTTAATTGTTGTCATGGTTAGGAAGTTTCTCCTTAATTGCAGGTTGCTTCTCTCCTCGAATAGTTTCCATCCAGTTTCTTATCCTGCTCTCCGATGTTTTGGAAAATAAGTTGACCCCCTCTTCTTTGTGGCAGCCATCAAATACTGGAATACTGCTATCTTGTCACCCTTAGTCCTTCTTTTCTCTAGACTGGCCATACCCAATTCCTGCAACCATTCTTCATGTTTTTGCCTCCAGGCCTTTAATCAATTTAATTGCTCTTTGCCCTGTTTCCAAAGTCTCAACATCTTTTTTGAAATGTGGTGACTAAAACTGGATGCAGGATTCCAGATGTACTTACTAAAGCTTTATAAAGTGGTTTTAATACTGCCCATGATTTTGATATATAACCAAGGATTGTATTAGCTTTTTTGGCTGCTGGCTCATGTTTAAGTGATCATCCGTTAGGACTCCAAGGTCCGTCTCATATTTACTGTTTTTGAGTCAGGTTTCATCTACTCTGTTCTTGTACATTCTGTTTGTCCTGCTTAGGTGTAAAATCTTCCTTTTTTCCAGATTAAATTTCATGTTGTTGGAAAGACCCCATTGTCCATGGTGGGTTCCGGCAGAAACTACTACTGGTTAGCTCAGAGGTGTGCTGCATGTGCGTGCTTGATGCATGTGCATGCACAGTACAACTAAAATTGCTTTGTGCATCCGCAGAAGCAAAAAAACAAAGAACCAGTTCAGAGGCATGGCAGACTGCTAAACTACTACTGGTTCGGCTGAACTAGTCCGAACTGGTAGGAACCCACCACTGGTCCAAGTCTTGTCAAGATCATTATTGGATTATTTTGAGCTTGTTTTCTGGGGTGTTGGCTATTCCTGCCAGTTTAGTGTCATCTGCAAATTTGATGAGTTCCCCTTACATTCCCTTATGACTTGCTGAAGTCTAAGTATACTATGTCCACAGCATTTCTCTGGTTTACTAATTTAGTCATTTTGTCAAAGAATGAAATAAGATTGGTTTGGCATGCTCTGTTTTTAACAAACCTGTGCTGGCTACTAGTTACAAATTTATTTGTTTCTAGATGTTCACGGATCTGTTTTTTATTTTTATTTTTTCCAATCTCTTCCCAGGTATTGATGTTCGACTGATTGGTCTGTAGTTATCTGGGTTTGTTATTTTTTCTTTTTTTGAAGCTGGAAACAATATCAACTCTTTTCCAATTCTCTGGCAGTTCCTTGGTGCTGCAGAATTTTTTAAAGATATGGTACAATGATATAACATCTGCCAGCTCCTTTAGAACTCTGGAATGCAATCCATCAGGTCCTGGTAAATTATATTCATCAAGATCAAATGTTATCTTACCATTTTCTTGCTTATTTTAATTTTTATTTCTAATCTATCTTTTACAGTTATGTTTTTGGTAAGTTAGGCTATAGTTTCTTTTTGTGTAAAAATTGTTATCACCACTACCAAGCCAACTAAACCAGGGGTCTGCAACTTTGGACACTCAGAAACGTTTAAACCTGTTTCCCACAGAAAACACTGGGAGCCACAATACCTGGGTGGATTTGGCCAACTCGACGCCACTCACTCCCAACCAGTCACATGACCCCTCAGCCACACCTAGGTTTTGTGGCTCCCAGTACTTTCTTTTCTCTGGGTATGTCTCTCTCTCTCTCTCTTTTTCTCCCTCTCTTTTTCTCTCTCACCTCTCCCTCTCTCCTCTCATCTCTCTCTCTCATGTGTGTGTGTGTGTGTGTGTGTGTGTGTGTGTGTGTGTGTGTTCGCTCTTGAACCATTTCCAAAAGCAAGCTAGGGCTGGTGAGGTTGTTTTTTTTCTGCTGATGTTCTTTCTTCTTTGGGTGCTTTTTACCATATGATTTAAATCAAGAGTCATTTCAGGTTCCCAGATAAATGAAGCTCTTTGGTCTCCCCTGCTGTGGCTTCCCGTTGGCTGAACCCACCATAGGCTGGTTCTGCCCCTTGTGGGAGGGAAGTGCCTCTGTATTTGCCTCTTCTTCTGACCCTTACACCTTGATTGCTCGGAAAGATGCACAACTTTTTATCCGCCCTGAGACACTGGACTGACATGGCTGCAGCTGACGCTCCATGTCATAATGGGCTCAAGGAGGAAGAGGGGATGCCATCTCCCCCATTGTGAAGTGCGCTAAATTTAAGTCTGCTGCATAAGGCGCTGCAAGAGCAGTGAGCAGGCCATGGAGGTGGCAAGAGCAGCAGCGTCAGTTGCAACCGGGCCAGTGTCTCGGGGTAGAAAGCAAGTTGTGCATCTTCCCGAGCAACCGAGGTGTACACAGCACCAACAAGGGCTGGAAGAAGAGGCAAGTACAGGGCTGCTTTTCTCCCGCTCTGGAATATCGAGTGAGTCTCCCTCCGCCACTGTCACCCTTACCTTCTCAGGTGAAGAGTGACTGGGAGGGCGAGGAGCAGGGCCAGCCAATGGTGGGATCACCCGATAGGGAGCCACAGCAGAGGGCCCAAAGAGCTGCATGCAGCTCTAGAGTCATGAGTTTCCGACATCCATTCTAAACTATGCTAATGTAGAGTCATGTTCTCTTAAGCCAGTGGTCGGCAAACTAATTAGTGAACAGATCCAAATATCAACAATACAATGATTGTACTTTATTTTGAGAGCCAGAAGATGTGGCCTATTTTGTGGGAGTGGCTCAGCGGTCATATGACCGGGTGAGCATGGCGAACTTGGAAAATGTGGTGAAACTCACTTAACAACGGTCTTGCTTAGCAACCAAATTTTTCGGCTCAATTGTGGTCATAAGTTCTTTCTTTCTTTCTTTCTTTCTTTCTTTCTTTCTTTCTTTCTTTCTTTCTTTCTT
>JAPKID020004795.1:0-11482 GCA_026931265.2 Tropidonophis doriae | reverse complement strand
TGGTGGCGATTGGTGCAGTAGTTTCTGAGATTAGCGGTTTTGAACAAACTCATAGTTAACTTTTTATTTATATAGATCAGTGATGGCGAACCTTTTTCACCTCGAGTGCCTAAAGCACACACACTCGCGCTATTGTGCATGCTTGTGTGCCCATAATTTAAAGCCTCCCATTCTGTGCCCCCTGAGAATACATGAGTGACACTCCCTGCTGTCCAGTGCATGTACCCACAGCTTTTTTGGATCTGGGGAGGGCAAAAATGGCCACCCCCAGAGGCCAGAAAAACCCCTTTTGTGACTTCTGGTGGGCCCGGTAGGTCCATTTTTCACCCTCCCAAACTCCAGAAGCTTTCTAGGATCCTGGGGAGGGCAAAAAAAGGCCTAATACAAAAACCAGAAGTTCAGGAATGGACTTCCAGGTTGCCCATTGGCCCGTTCTTCTCTCTCTGGAGGCTTCAGGAGGGCAAAAAATGGCTGAAAATTGTGACCGAAAATCAGCTGGCCAGCACTCTCATGTGCGCTGGAGCTGACAGGGCAAGGCCTCAGGTGCCCTCAGAAATGGCTTCGCGTGCCATCTGTGGTACCTGTGCCATAGGTTCACCATCATGGATATAGATGAAGAAAGTCACTAGGCTCCATTAAAGCTTAATCATATGGAATAAGATTGATGAGTCTTTCCATTTTATCAATGACTTAGTTCATTGGTAGGAAGTGTATATCAATCATCAATCCCTGTACCATCTCTTTTTGTTGTACCATATGATTACAAAACCAATAATTTTCCATAATAACAATGAATTCCAAATTTTGAGTATATAATTCAAAAATACATCTATTTCTTAAAACTGAACTTATTTTTTATAAGATAATTTTAAGAAATGCAGCATATTAAATTAAAGTGGACAATAGAGAATACCCCATATTAAGCTGGGTCTACTCAAGTCAATTTTAGACCACTAGCACAATAGCATTGATACCAATCCTTTTAAAATATTATTTTCAATAAACATGAAAGAGATTTTGTTGAATTAATCCCATTTATCAGCTCTTTTTAAATCAATGGTTAAATTCTTTTTAATGAGAAAACCAGCTCTTCTGATCTTCTTGTCTTTTTAGAAATGTTCAACTTTTCTAGTATTCTGATCTTTTTAGTTATTTAAAAATTAGGTGGTTTTATTTGTATAGTCACTATTTCATATTTTTCTATATTCTTCCTGCCATTTTTATATCTAATGTACATTTGAATTATTTTAAGATGTGTCTAGTTAAACTTGCTCCATGACTGTAGAAGTCTGGACTGACTGAAGGATGACAGACTAGCTGAGGTAATAGGAACAGCCTTTATTGAAGCAGAACAGCAAATGAGGCAACTACAAACAACTTCAGCACCTTGCTCTGCTTGACAGCCATTTATACAGAAGCTATCAAGCACAGCAACCAATAGGAATAGAGTAAAAGGCCCGCTTCTAGCCAGGCGTGTCTTATCCAATAGGCGCGAGCCTTTGGTTGCTGGGCTGTAAGTTGTAAATCGAGGACATGTGGCTGGTCGTTAGTCGAGAACCTTCCAATAACATCATTTAGTTTATCAATAATTGCAGAGATCTTTAAAAGTAACCTGCCAGTGCATTGTTCTCTCAATGCAATCGTTGACATCAGTGGTGGGTCTCAAATTTTTTACTACTGGTTCTGTGGATGTGGTTTATTTTGTGGAAGTGGCTTGGTGGTCATGTGATGGGGGGAGTGGCCACTTTAGCCATCCATTAAACAATACATAGCAGCCCCCTTTTCTATTCTTTTTAATACTGCATGAAGTTTTTGCTCTAGGTTGTTGTTTTTTTTGCTGGGTAGGGGGGCGAGGCTGGCACTGCCTGGGGATTTCTGGAAATTTCTCCTCTGTGTTAGAGGCACCAAAATAACCAAGATGATATAAGGTCTCCTGCCGCAGCAGGGGGTTGGACTAGATGACCTCTGTGGTCCCTTACAGACCTGGATTGCTATGCTGTTTCAAAGCATCCTCTGAAGCTGCATCTAGTATCAGGTTTGTGGTTCTTCCTTCCTCTCCTTTTTCTCTCCCTCCCTCTCTCCCTCCCTCTATCCATCCATACATATCCCATTCATTCCCTTTCCTCTTTTTCTCTTCCCTCCCCCTTCCTTCCTTCCTTCTTCCCCAAGTGTGGGTATCACACATTTCTCATGCATTACTTGGGGCCACTGTAGGCTGGCTCTCTGCTGCTGTTGGAGAGAGAGATGTTGAGGGAGTCAGAGCATGGGGAAGGCCCACTGAAGTCCCCTCAGTCATGGGAAAACAGTCAAATGGAGCAAATGTGTCCTCAAAGCAGGATGATTGTATGGCCAGAGGGTCGGATGCATCAGGAGACAGCATCGCTCTCTACTTGTAGAAGGAGAAGAATCCTGAATGATCACAGACCTACTTGCCTGCTCCAAGAAGGCCTTTTGGGCCTTTTGAAAGGGCTTTCTGCTTTTCAAGGGCTTTCTGGTGCCTAGAGAAGTGCCTGTCAATGGCAGTGGATGACTTCTTAGTTGATAAGTGTCGGGTCTTGGCCTTGGATTTCCCAGGACCAGCTCTGTTGTCAGCCAAATTAGAAATTTGCTGCTGTCCTCAGACACGGACCCAATGCTTGCAGCATTGGAGATCTGGAAAGAGCCTAGAGCCCCAGGATGTGACCAAGTTCTTGGACAGTGATCCCAAGGATAGGCATTGGTGTGAGTGTAGCGAATGAAGCCCTCAGGAGCTCCACAGAGCTCTTGTCGGCATTGCTGGAGCATCAGAATACCAGGTTTCTCAGAATGAGATTGGCCCAATAATCAGGCATGTGGTGAAGCGGTGCCGCAACAACGGTACAGGATTGGTGTAAGATTAAATCAAAATAATACTAGTTTCAGGAAGTATTATATTTCTTGTCCAACATTAACTTGAATGAAATCATGTTTTATTCATGAATGGGAAAACAAATTAATTTATCATTTTAGGGGATGACTGTATCATAATGTTTAAGAACCTTTGAGCTACCAAATAGGTATAAACAGCATTGAATTCAGTAGAATTCAGAATAGACGTTTTACAAGATTATGCCAACAATCCTTCAGCCAGCTAAGGTGCTAAGTAGTTGCTGTGTTTAACTGAAGATTCTAGAAGTGCAACACTCAAAGTTTATCTTAACAGTTTTTCTTTCAATTGACACATGTTAAACATTAATAACTTTCCGGTATGTGTTAACTGTTAGAATTGCCACACTGTTATATATGCATGTCTTAAAATACCACTTGCCTCTAGAAAAGAAAGTAAAATGTTTAAGTATAAAATATTAAGAAAGTAAGTAGCTCTGCCAAGGCTTGGAATATATTCAGAAACTCATGTTATCAACTTTGGGTTGGCAGAGAAAAGGAAATATTTAAAATCCCATGCCAGCTAGTGTTAACAAACAACCCTTTTATTCCTGACTCACATCAATCCCTTTTTGCGGAATAATTTTGTTCATTGAGCAATATTTCAGTTAAGATGTTGAGTTTTACCACTGCAGCTGAAAAGACTGAGGGTTGCTCTTTCTGAACGTTTTGCAGGAGCCAAATATTTAAGTGCCTGATTTTTCTAGCAAAGATTAGCTTCATTTACTCTCCCTTGTAATCCCAAAGCACAAGTGACATTACCACTTATTTAAGGAAACTAATGAATTTCCTAAGGAAATGAATAGGGTGAGCATTAAAGTAGTTATGATTATGGGTGTAATTCTGCAGAAATTTCCTACATAAGGAAAAAGTAAGCAAAGAAGAACTTCTTTCTGGTGTGTGGCTTCCATAGTTCTTTTAGTATTTGACTTTTCTGCTTCATTCTTGAAGTCTTTGATCAGAAATGATAATGAAACAAACACCTGTGCCATATTATCTGGGAAATTAAAAAAAAAGCTTTTTAAGTATTCAGAGTTCAAGGAACCAAATATTAATGTAAGTCAGTTCTATATTTTAGTACATTTTTATTCATTTCAATATCTTGAAATCTTGGCCCTGTGGGCATGAAATTTTAAAATCTAGAAAATAATTCTTGGACTTATATTTTTAAGTGATTAATTTCATTGCGTTGAATTAAATATATCCATCATTCTCCCCCTGACCTACGCATGATCATGGACCTGCGTCTCTTCCGTCGGGCCTTGAAGACCTATTTATTTCGTGCGGCCGGCCTGGCATAGTTTTTTAAATGGTTTTTAGTAGGGTTTTTTTAGTAGGATCTTATTAAGGTTTTAGAACAGGCCAACCATTTAATATATTTTTAAAAGTATTTTATGTATTTTATATTTTATACCACTGATTTTTATTGCTGCCTGTACACCGCCCTGAGTCCCGGAAGGGAGAAGGGCAGTATAAAAATTTAATAAATAAATAAATAAATATAGGCAACCTACCAAATGCCCAAAATTTGATCATGTGACCATGGGGTTGCTGCAACTTTAAAAACCAGTCATAAATACAATTCATTCAGTGCCTTGGGAACTTCAAATGACTGCTGAACAAATCTCCTTAAGTAAGGTATTCATGAAGTGAAAGTTGAAAAGGGCTCACAAACTTTTAAGTACCATTGTACTTAGACATTTTTACCTGTTGGAAGCCTATTGTATTCCCACAACAACATTGCAAATTCTCTTACGCTAAGTGACAGTTATAGACCCAAGTTTAGACGGTGCAATGTATCAGAAAATTTATAATTAATTATAATCTGAAGCCATAATCATGAAACCAAATACAGACTCTACAGTCCATTACTCTCTCCACTATTAATGGACAAATGATTATGAATATCAGAGGTCATATTTTGTCCCTATGTTGTCCTCCAAAACTCTCAGTTGCTTTATGTATTCCACAATAAATCCTGACAGAATTTTCATTAGTTCTCTGCACCTTAATATAGGAAATTAAAGGACATAGTGCATGTTCCTTAATTAGTCCCAATTACTTCATATTTTTCCTTCCAAATATTCATCCTCTCCTCATGGAAGTGTTTTTTTCAAAAGAAGAGAAATTCTCAAACCCTCCTAATTCCACGTTCAATGGGAGGTTCAGCAGAGAACTTTCAGATAATTTCCCCTGTAGCAACTACAAAATGGTACTTTATATCTTCAAAACACTGTGAACCTGCTTTTGAATTTCATGATCATGATCATTAATAGAGCTAAACATGTCCCTGAAATGCCTTTGGTAAGACTGTAGATTGCATTAATTAATCATTTAATTTTCTTTTGATTTCTCTTCCCCCATGGGCAATTCCTACACTTCAAAGGCATCTACATTATACAAATTATGACTATAGTTCATAGGGACATCACAAAATGTAATACAGGAACACATAAAAAGGCAGATGGAATCTATTAGGATTGTGTAATTATAACAATTCTGCTATTTTGAGTTATGATTTCAAAAAGAACTCTAATTTATAGCCAAACTTACTGCAACAGATCATATAAATTTCAAACAGTCAATTAAAGACATCTAAAATAATTAATCTTTAGAACTTAGTGCATTAGTTAATTAATCAATTAGGAGTTTCTAAAGTACTCAGAATACCAAGTGTAAGAGTACGACTAATTTGTAATTTGTTTTTAAAGAAAAAAAAGAAGCATTAAATAACTTGGATGCATCGATCTACTACCAAATTAACAAAGAATGTTTTAGATGTTTATCTAAATGGTTTCACTCCATAGAAGAATAATAGCTGCAGGCCATAAAGATTCAGTTTGGTCTAGTACCGTGTTGGCAAACCTATGGCATGTGGGCCACAGGTGGCATGCGGAGCCATTTCTGAGGACACGGGAAGCGTTCCCTGTCAGCTCCAGCATGCAAGTGCACGCTGGCCAGCTGATTTTCGGCCTTGCTTGTCAGTCGTTTTCGCCCTTTGGATGCTTTCCTGAAGCCTCCGGAGGGCAAAAAACCGCCCAGCGTGCAAACCGGAAGTTTGGGGACAGACTTTTGCTTTGCGCATTGGGCTGTTTTTTGTCCTCTGGAGGCTTCAGGTAAGCTTCTTGAAGCCTCCAGAGGGGAAAAAACAGCCCAACGGGCAACCCGGAAGTCCATTCCTGAACTTCCGGTTTGCGTGTTGGACCATTTTTCGCCCTCCCCAAGCTCCTATAAAGCCTCTGGAGTTGGAGAGGGAAGAAAATGGACCTACCGGGCCCACAAGAAGTAAAAAAAACAGGCCATTTCCAGCTTCTGGAGAGATTTCAGGGGGACGGGGAAACTGTTTTTGCCCTCACCAGTTTCCAAGATAGCCATGCGCGGGGAGGTCACACGTAAATGCGCAGGAGGCACGGCACGGGGGGCATTAAATCATGGGGGTGGGCATGCAAGCACGCACAATAGCACATGTGCATGTGCTTTTGTCGCATGAGGCAAAAAAGGTTTGCTATCACTGGTCTAGTAGTTAAGGCACCAGCTAGAAAGCAGGAGAAAATGAGTTCAAATCCTGCCTTAGCCATAAAAGCCAGCTGGGTGACTTTAGGCCATTCACTCTCTCTCAGCCCAATTTCACCTCATAGGAGGAAGAATATGTTTGGATATGTTTGCCATCTTGTGTTATTTGTAAAACTTAAAGGTGGGATACATATTAAATACATAAAAATAACCCCATCTTTTACATCATTAAACCCTCCCATTTATGGATATGGGAGGTTTGGAACTCTTTTCTGATCTGTATAGATGGCCACTGCAGAGAGATATTGCAGCAATTGGCTCTCTTATTTGGATTTGGAAGCTAAGCAAGTCTTTTACTTGGATAGCAAATGACCAGAGAATACCACGCTAGGCTAGATTTATGATCTGTTCTACAGCCAGTCCTTGGTTATGTTTTGCTGTTATGAGATCTTCCTCCTCCTTGCACCAATAATACAATCAAATTGATTTCTATATATCAAGATGCCCAAGTCTATAAAGATTATTTCAATTGCTTCAAGATTGTGTTAGCAATGAAATAATGATTGGATTGGCAGAAAGTTATTCTTCTATTTCATTTGTTTCCCAGATCATATAGTTCAAGCATACAGTGTTTTCTGTTTCCAACTTAAGACATCCCAATCGCTACACACAAGCAGCAGTATTTGCTTGGCTATACAGCCAATTTCAAATTGGACTCGATACTGAAGTTCTCTTCATCAATAGTTAGAACAGATATTTGGATAAACATATGAAAGAATTGTCTGCATAGTCAAAATAGGATTACTTAGTCATTAATTGCATTGTACCCAAATATTGTCTTTGCTATAACTGTCCTGGCAATGAAAGCAATACTGTTCTGTCATCTTTCATATCCTGAACAGTATAATAGTCCTCAATTTGCAACCATTTATTTAACAATGAGATGGAATTATGACAGGATTGAAAGCGTACTCCATTAAATATTTCTAGCCACTGTAAAATATTACACCACCTCTCCCCAGTCATGTGATTGCAATCTCAGACAAGATGAGCAACTTTGTTGCACTTATGACCAATTTCCAATTGTCCTGTGACCAAGTAATCACCACTTGAAATTTTCTCTGCCAGCTTCCCTAGAAAGTCAATGGCAGGGAAGGTTGCAAGTTCCCTCTCATCTCTGAAGGCTGGCTGAAAGAGCTGCCCGCAAAGGGGAGCTGGATTGCTTCAGTGAGGAGCAGAAACAGAGCTGAAATACTTCTGTTCCTACACTTTTCCAAAGGAGTTGTCTTTTGTGAATAAGAGCTGAACTCCTCTGATAGGGCATAGGAATGGAAGTGAAATCTTTAGGATTTCAGCTGCATTTCTGTACCCTGCTGAAGAGTTCTGCTCCAAAAAGCTGAAAACCTTCAGCAGGCAACTCTTTCAGGGAGCTGAAATCCAAGAAAGGAGAAAGGCAACCTGCTGTTAAGGTGATGAGCATAGGGGTGCCACAGGCAAGTGTGGTCAGGGGTTGAAAATCCTGCTTGGATTTCAGCAAGGAAGACTTTCAGTTCCTGAGCAGAGACACACATAGTAAAGAGGAGTGCAAAGTGCTGGGATTGCAATAATTGAGAGAAGCAGTCACAAGGGCATCTTGCCTAATGACTGTTTTGTTCAGTTGCCAACATTCTGATCCCAATTGCAGTTGCAAGTCAAGAACTACCTGCTCAGACTAAAAATGTTCAATTCCATTCCAGTTTGGTGATGTTACTGTATAGTTCATTTGTTTCGTCTTTATTGTGTTGAACTTTCATGTGTTTCATGTTCCCTCTGTAATTCTCCCTTTGAAGGTTTTCTGCATGGCAACAGTGACAACAAGGTGTCCTTAAGGCTTTAATCAAGCCAACACATTCTTAGCTGAGGAGCTTCTCATCTGATACTAACATCATCATTTACTTTTTTTTGGGTCTATGCATATGGTTTTCTGGATAAATACAGGAAAGATTTACCATTGTGAGTGTCACATTGTCACTAAGTGATCATCTAGCTCTCACATTGCTCCTGCCTGATAGTCTACTTGTTTTATTTGGGCAACTTGGATGACCTTTATGTCTTGGGTGACTCTAGTAGAAGCATATATTTTTGCCATGCATTACCAATGTTCTTCATTTATGGGATAACTATTAATAAATAGTGACTTTACCAATAAGAGGAAGACTAAACCAAGTTATATTTATAGTATAAAACTCTTAGCATTTATATAAAATAAATCCCATCTTGAGGCATGAAAAAATCCAAAAATACTCTAATCCGATAACAGCATTTTTCAGGGAAACTGCATTCAATTTTGTGGGTCACATTATATAAGCAACATCTAATAATGTTTAAAATGATTTTTAATAAAATTGCCATTTCTTTATTTTACCAACTCATTAATCCAATAAAAATATATTATATAGCAATTACAATTAGCAATCATTCATAATCCCAATGAAAAAGTGAATTCCTCATAAAATGTTCAGGTATGTCTATCAGCCAAATTAGTTGTTAGATAGTGGAAATATTGAGGTTATATTTCAATGGATAAAACCTAGCCTGTAACTTTTCTTGAACATGTTTCTGAAAAGAAAAAAAAAGTATAAGTAAAAGTAGTAAGTTATTATTTTACAAGGATCAGTGGGGTTTTATTGTTTCTATAAAAGATAAGCACTTTATCCAACTTTTCTTATCAAAATTGTGATTATGTGCCATCAAGTTATCATTAATTCTTAATGGCCACATAGATTTTCTCTATGATATGTCCCTAAACTGGTTCTTCAGGTCTTCCAATAGTGCACTCATCACTACTGTAATAGTTCATCCAACTTGCTGATCATTGTCTTCTTTATTTCCATCTTTTACATTACAGCCTTCTCCAGAGTTCCAGGTCTTCATAATGTCTCTAATGTAGGATAATTTGAGCCTGGCCATTTGTGCCTTGAATGAGAACTCTGAGTTGATCATTCACTTGTTTGTATACCAGCACTATGTATTTTTTTAAATTGAAAGATAAAGGTAAAATGAAAAAGATCAAGTTCATGGCTGTGATTTCATTGTTTTAACTATGTTTCATGTAACAATTGTTACCTCATCTTTTCTGAAGTCTCCAACATTAAGCTCTTTTTAATCAGTCACAATTCTGATATTTTAACATTACCCCCATAATTTTATGTGCTTCTATTATATACTCTTACATGCTTGTTTTCTAAAGAACTTCAAATACTATAAATACTGATGGGGTTGGGTTTCATTCTTTGACCTTGATCTCAAAGTTCATTAAACTCTGATTTTACTGTATTACATGAGTATTACATAAATCTTAATCACTATTTTTTCCAAGCATTATGAAGAATAAATATTAGGAAAAATAATTTCTTTGTAAAGTATATGGGAGTTTAAAAATAATTTTCAGTCAATACCCTGTTTCTATTTTTGCCTTGTATAATGGCTTTCCACTTCATCTAAGGCAAAATTGAGGTATTCCTACTGAAGAAAGCAATACTTCTTAATTATAAAAATGTTTTATCGATAAATTATGAAAAAAATAATGAATAGAAGTAGGAATATATTCAGATACATGTTTGCTTGCATTCTCAAGTATTTAAGCTTGCAAATTAAGTCTGAATAATAGACTCCCTCTGTTGTTAATGTTCATGACAAATTAATCAAACAGCTTTGGACCTGGAACCAATTTTGATTGAAATTTTCGTTCCTGATCTTAATCCAACACTGCTGGACCACATTGGCTCATCATCATGCAGAGTTGAAGTTTATTTATAACATCCTCAGAAATATTGAATTTAAGAAGATTGATTCTGATATTGGAGATTGGCGCATTCTACTGTAAAATCCATTATAAGCATTTAATTTAGAGTATATCAAAGCTGAATGTTAAGATTAAGAAGTTAGCACTTCTATAGCAATTTGCAGCATAATTGTTTTCACTCTTGTTCCAAGCCACTTCCACAAAATACCTACTTTCCATTCATTTTGTAGGAAGATTGGTCTACTTTCTCATATATTCTTTTATTTCCAGTTATTCTTTCACATATATTTTTTATATATGTGAAATATATATTTTACTTTTTTCTTTCCATCACAATCTTTTTCACAAAATGTGTACCTGACATCACTAAACAATGGTCACACATTCAGATCCTCTTATCCTCATCTTTTCAATCTTTCATAACAAAAAATAAACTTAGTCTTTCATAATAAATGACAACTCCATCATGCTTTATATTCATTGCTCTGTATGCATATAAATGAATATTATTATGCTTAAAATACATTTTCAACACATACATGCCCTTTTCTAAGCAGATATTCAGCAAGCCATCAATTGTACTTATTCTTAGGTCTTCAATGGTTAGTTAATTTTTCTGTATTCTCTTGGACTAATTTGCATTGCTTTCATGCTGACCATTCCCTCTGTTTGTAGGAAGCCAATATCCATCTATTTATGTTACTTCATGAAATACCTTTTAACTCCAGATCACATGTGTTCAAAATTTTGGACTATTTTCCCCCCAAAACTCATCCTTTGTTCTCTTATTAACACTGTAGGAGTACAACTATATTAACACTCTAAGACCATCATTTTTTCCCCATTTCATTGGAAAAAAGCTGCCCAGAGTAGCCCCACAATTCTGCTGTTTGCACAACTGTTGTTATAGAGAATGGACTGCATGAAATATTACTTCCCAAAAAAATAGAGGTTTGGTGAGTTTTTTTATAAGATTTTACCTTGATTCATTACAGCTTTCATGATAATTTCTACAAACATGTTTTTCATATTATTATTTCTTTAGTATAGTATATTCTAACACAATTAATATTATTAAATGTTACACATTGTATTTCTGGTTTTTATCTGTAGCTATTAACTTTAATTTTTATAATTAGTTAAAATAACAGAAATTTATCATCAGGGGTGGGTTTCTGCAGGTTCGCACCTACTCGCGAGAGCTGGATGGTGAAATTTAGAGAACCGGTGAGAACCGGTTCCACCGGCGTACCTGGAAGTAAGTCTGGCCCGCCGCTGCCG
>JAPKID020004794.1:0-11483 GCA_026931265.2 Tropidonophis doriae | reverse complement strand
TTCAATTCGCTGTCTGCTGAGCTGAAAGTCACTTGCCTTGCCTGCCTTGCGATTTCAATAAAAGAGCTGAAGCTGAATCACGTGTCGGTCTCTTCCTGAGCTTTTAACAAAAACAACTCTTCACCCAAAGCTTGTGTATGAGGCGGCTGTGTTCCTTTGAGCTGAGCCAAGTTTTTCTGTGACACATAAATGTAGTTTTTGATTTTCCCACCTATATTTTGGGTGCCTTCTGTGAAGTCAAAAGGCTCTTCATGGAGCTGTTACTCAGTTTCATTTCTCTGCCCTTCGCCTTAGTTTAATATATACAGTCTGTCTTTATGCTGTTGCTAACCTTAATTCAAATAGTACGAGGAACAAAATAGCTACTTTTACATTCCTGATTACAAGAGAAGTGGATTGAAAATCAGGTGTACTGAAGGCACTTTTCATCAGGGCAGACTAATGTAATAAACTCGAGTCCATATGGCTTGCATTGTTCTTTCTTATATTTATTATGTGAACTTTTCCCCCCCTCTTCCTTATTGAAGCAGCTGGAGAGTATTAATTTCAGCTTTAACTAGTACTTTGCCATTCCTTGCCTCTCCAGGGTTAAACGATGACAAAAGGCTGTTACCAACAGGTGATCCAAGGTCATATACACATGCAATGTCCCTTTCAAACAGGCCCACAAAGTTCACTTTCTTAAATTGATTGGCTAGATTATCAATAATTTAGAGTACTAGTCCACTGATTTCCAAATGACTGCACAGACCCCTTTTCCCTGTCAGCTTCCTCATAGCCTACCAGTCCGGTGAACTTGATAAGTGTCCCATCATCCAGTTAATCAAATTACTTATGAACCAAAATTGACAGTTTTCATTAATTATAAAGGATTATTCTAATTGCAATTCAAATTTATTCATTTAGAACAGACGGCATTCAGTAATATTTCAGGAAATTTGCATATTAAATGGAGGGGGTCGTCTATTAAGTATGGTAATATATGCATATTTCCTTATTTTTAACTTCTGGGCCATATGCACGCTTGCTACTTCAGCAGGTGAAAAACCAGAACGTGCCGAATTTGTTCAACAAACACAGAGCTGTAACGCATCTTTTGGCACTAACCAACATTGTCCTTTCCCAAACAACCTCCTCCTTCTCCCTTCCAAAAGTCGGGTTCTGCTACAGTATTCAGCTAATATTACTAGCATTATTTGGAAATCAAGTAAGCCTGTTAAAAAGAGAAAAAATAAAATTGGTAATAAATAATAATAACAATAATGGAACCATATAATAATAAAAAAGAAATTGTAGGCACAGCTGCTAGGAGCTGATTGAAATGTTTTGCCACCAAAGCCATGTTCATTAATTTCTTCAAGATGCTGAAACAGGCATTAAGGTTGCCTGTTGGAGTCTTTCCCGTGTCATGTGGAACAGCACGGGGGCTAATCGTCAGCCTTGTAACATCAACTGGTTACCCCCCTCATGCGGTGTGAACCTTTCCCCTCCAGTGAAAAATGAACCTGTCTGAGAGAAAAGCACAAGCGAGGCAGGCAATGAGACAATGCCATTAGTCAAGCCCCTATATAGGTCTCTGTACCAGGATCATTAGGAATCATATTGTCATGATATTAATAAAAGCCTAGCCCCAAAGCCGAGATCTAAACCTGCGCGGGGTATATTTGGATTCAGCCTGGTGGCCATGATGCCCCGGAGAAGCCTGGGGTTTCTCTGAAGGCCCATCTTGGCAAGAGTTAATCTCCCCCCCCTCCCCAATCTCACCTTGGGTGAAAATTGTGTTGTCATATATCATGTGGCCCAGGCAGCCAAGAATTTAACTAACTTCCCCAGAAATTATTTCTATCACGTCTTAATGATTTTACTAAAACATCTGTCATCTCATTCTTCTTCGAAAAGTGGAGTAAAGGTGGGGTTTTTTTGAGGGGGGAGTTAAACAGTTTCCAAGAAATTGTGTGGTGATTTTTTTTCCCCTTTCTACTTTTTATTTTAATTATTTTAGTTTGGATTCCCTAAGCAAACTCTTGCATATTTTGATTTGAGGGTTCATACTTTCGAATAGCGTTCTTGGAATTTTGTTCGCTTTAAATCATATGCCATTTTCTAACACTGTCTTGCTAGAATTTTTATCTTTGTTATGTGTCCAGGTGTCTAACTGAAGGGGTTGGGATTTAACTAGAGAGATCTGAGTGCAGAATTGCAGCCAGTGGCACCCAATGAATTTTGTAGTTAGTGTTGCTGGCATGAATTATCCACACACTGAATGTTATCTTTCAGCACATCTGTGTATTTCTCTCCTGTTTATGGAACCAGGTAGCAAGAGTAAACCTTTGTTGTTTGAAAAAGCTCTCTGTATTATAAATCCAAAATTCAAAAACTGAGTAAGAGTCACTTCTTTGCCCTGCAGCCTACCTCCCAGATCTGTGAATTATGATGGTACATGTCACTCTGCAGTCTTCCCTGATTGGCTGCTTTCACAGTCTTTGTTTTTATTTGAAAAAAAAAACATTACCTGGGAAAGACTGTGGCAGGAAGGGCAGAAGCCTGCTGAGGCAGAATCCAATAAATTATTGAACTGATTGGTTTGAGCCAAAAGAAGAGATTTGCCAGTTGCATTTGAATGGGCAGATACAACCTCTGGCTTCCATAACTGCTCAAAGGGATATTGTTTTACAGAAGCACAAGTACTTAAATCCGTGCCTTTCTGTAGGGGTTCGTTTAATAAGCTACATTTTATTATTGTTTTATATTTTAAGTTTTTGTGAAACCACCCAGAACCTTTTGGGCTCGATTAGCATAGAATTTGTTCAATGAATGTGAGAATAAATACAACATTTATGTAGGATAGATATGGCTTGGAAAAAGCGGATGGCCTCAAGTTGCGTGATTAATTTCATGTCTGAAGCAAACTGTAAACTCAAGCCTCTTGATTACATTAGCAGCTATTTCTCAATGGCTTTGAACCTTAGCTTCCTCAGGCACCTTCCCCACAATACTAAGTGTTGTGCATATACACGTACTGCTTCAGAAAATCACACTTTGTGCATGCTCCAATCTGGTTTTCCACAACATTTGGGACAGTTATGCTAGACTGAATTGCTAGTTCATATATTAAGAAATATACAAATTAACCATTCATATACCACTTTACAAAATGTGGGCAAAACAATTCCAATATCAGAACCTTTGAGTTACTGAGAACTCATTTGGACTTCTGCTCAGAAGACAGAAATAAAGGGTCCTTCTCCCAGATTAATGGATTAATAGATTAATGCCCAAAGGATTAGTATGGTCTATGGCTGTGTTGACTGGGGAATTCTGGGAGTTGAAGTCCATCCATTTTCAAGCTGTCCTGGTTGAGAAACACTGGTCTAGGGCAATCTCCTCCAACCTGGCATTCTTGAGATGGTTGTGCTATAGTTCTCATGGTAATGGATTGTGGGAACCACAGGCCAACACAAATCGGCCATTGTAGGTTGGAAAAGGCTCAAAGTGTAGCAACTTCCCACATAATTTAATTGCCATCATATGTCTGTTATTACTAGATTGAATTTTGATAAATTTTGATAAAGGATTTCTAACATATTACAGGTAGTCCTCAATTTACAACAGTTTTCTTAGTGACTATTCAAGTTACAATGGCACTGAAAAAGTAACTTAGGACCATTTTTCACGCTTAAGAATTTGCAGCATCCCCATGGTCACGTGATGAAAATTCAGATGCTTGGCAACTGACACATTTATGACAGTGGCAGTATCCCAAGGTCATGTGATTCTTTTTCTTGACCTTCTGACAAGCAAAATCAAGGAGGAAGCTGGATTCACCTGGCAACCATGTTGCTAACTTACCAACTGCAGTGATTCACTTAACAACTGTGGCAAGAAAGGTCATGAAATGGAGCAAAACAACAAATGTCTCACTTAACAACATACATTTTGAGCTCAGTTATGTTTCTAAATCAAGGACTACCTATGTACTATTTCTGGATAACTTGAGAATCTGTACGTATCTGTAAGGATTGGAAACAGCCACAAATCTGATAGGAGAGGGACAGAGAAGAAGGAATAGGAATGCAACTGTCCGCCATCCTGTTGAGAATGGAACCTATGTG
Organism: Tropidonophis doriae; assembly: GCA_026931265.2. Classification (NCBI taxonomy): domain Eukaryota; kingdom Metazoa; phylum Chordata; class Lepidosauria; order Squamata; family Natricidae; genus Tropidonophis; species Tropidonophis doriae. Next base: position 7,371 of record JAPKID020004794.1, on the reverse strand, counting down.
AAGCACATACACTATTTGTTGTAAGAAATATTTCAAGATAAAGGTAATGATGACAGATATTGCTAAGATTAGTCACAGAGCTCACATCAATGGTTTTTTTTTATTCTGAAAGTAAATTATATCAGAATAGAATATATATGATTTTATATTTTTTTTATCATTTTTGCTTTTTAGATTTCACATGTTACTTAATTGCTTAGTCGATAAGAAGAGTGGTTTATCCATTTGTGTTGGGGGATTGTATCTGAAGTTAATGGGGAGGAAGGAGCATGGCTTTGTGGAGAGCATGTGTTTTGTATGCAGATGGTTTGCAGTCTGTTCCTAGCACCTCCATTTAAAAAGATGATGTAATCAGAGAGATTTCCCATTATTTTCTGAGACCCCAGGGATCTTTGCCAGCCAGACTGGACTATGCTGGGTTCGATGGATAAATAATCTGTTATCCTTTGAAGATGTTTCTTAAGTTCTTTCCTCTTTTTCCATCACAGCAACAACATGTAGCATGAGAACATAATATCTTATGTGTTTTACTTATGATTAAACATAATATCTTCTGAGTTTTATTAAAATCAGATCATGGGCAAGATGTTAGCAGTGTCTGAGAACAGGAGAGTTTAGCAACAAATACTGAGTTCAGTCAGTGAAGTTTCCACCCACATAATTTTTGTGGTACAATAAATCGATTTGGGAGATTGTGGGCCTACCACAAACCAGTGTTTCATTGTGGTAACATCCTGGCAAGCAGCGATTTCTAGATGATTTCTGTGAGAAGATAGTTATAAAGACCTCAGATTAGCATTTTTGGTAAACAAATGAAACAAACAAAATAATCCATGGTATAATAAATTCAGTATGTAGCTTGAACATCATTTCTAGAGTCTCTCTCCAATCTTTTTTCCACGGTTTCTCTTTTTTGTCCATGTTGGGAAATTTGACTGCAGATTATATGTAATGATAGCTTTATTCATTATTCACGAGAAGGGTTATAGCAAACAATGCCTTGTGAAACAGAGGCATTCTTTTGGTTCTTTTTATGTCATTCTTTTAAAGCCACACTCTTGAGCTATGGAACTAGCTTCAGGTAGTCTTCATATAATGTTTTTCATTTGGGCACAGAATTTCTATTGCTAAACAATGCGGTCATAATGCATTAAGTGGCACATGACTGTGCCACTTAGTGATGCCAGTTCTGGCAGTTCCTGGTTGTTGTCCATTAAGTGAGGACCACTGGTTCATTAAGTCCTCATTTGATTTCATTTGACCCTGAGCTCTGACATTCTGCTGGTTTCCTCAATGATTTTGCTTGTGGTTGTGGACACAGGAGAGTCAGAAATCTGGACCAGTTTCTGATCTCTCAGATAGCAATCAGATGACCCCAGGAGCACTGTAGTACTGTGACCCCAGAGCTTCGGGGTCCAATCATAAGGACTTCTTGTTCAGTTTGAATGGTCCAAAGTCTGAATAGTTGCTGAATGAATGGTTGCTAATCAGGGACTAGCTGCAGCTGCAGAGTAGATGGTTCCTAGTCTCATTAATTTATTTGTAATAATTTGGTTCAGTGCATAGATATTGCTATCAGCAAGGTGATATCATAAGCAGAAATAGGACCTAATGCCCATGTAGTACTGTTGTGTGCATGGGCCTTTGTGTAGCATTAGTCAGACCTCCCTGTTTAGAACTGTTGTTTTGGAGAAGTCAGTCAAGGGAATACTCTTCTCCTAGCTTCTCTCTGCTGTGGTACATTAGGCCAATGTTGTTTGGATAAAAAAAATAATTGGTCACATTAGCAGGAAAAAAAAGGAAATCCCTTAGACTGAATTAACATTTTTCACTTTAGAGTTGGCTGAGGCTGATTTGTTTCATGCCCTACCTGCTCCCCTTAAAAGCAAAACTGAAACTTCTCTGCATTTAAGTCTGACGCTCAAGTGCCCCTGGTATCTGGTATGATGCTGCTTCATGGAGTAGCACCAGTCTCTTGGACTGATGTGTCATTTGAAGCCACATGTTCTCATCACCCCAAATGTTTGAAGGGAGGAATTGTTCCGTGTAAGTGGGAAAGATATGAGGCTATTCGGCTGAGATCTAATTTAGAAGCAGGACTAAATTCCTCCTGAAATTCTATTGTCTAGAAGTATGATGTATATGTGCCCTAATTACTGATGTATCACTAGATCGTGGTTATCTTATAATGTGATTAACTTTTATGAGATGATGATTTGTATATTATCCCAACAGTAAAAAACTTCCCAGTTTTAATTTAAGAGAGTTGTGTTTCTATAAATGCCTCCACATAAATGTCTGTGGCCTTGACCAACTGGACAGAGAAGGTTCTGCTATCAGTTTCTTTTCAGTTTGCAGTCCATGAAAAAGAGACAGTGAATTATTTATTCTGAACTTTGCTTATACTTGAACTGTAATATACATTAAAAAAAACGATAGCTCTTCCTACATTAGTGAAGAATACATACTTCAATTTTTTTTTATTTGTATATCATATCTTTTGCATGTGTAAAAATATATAGCTTCACTTAATGGGCCTTTTAAAGTGCTTCTTGCCATGTGCAGGAAGAAACATCACATTTTGCTGTGTAATTCACTTGCTGGCATTGATGAGGGATGATTGTCCCTCCTCCGTTGTGGCATAATATTAATGTTTCTCCCTGCTGGCTTCCAAGCCTGTGGGTCAAAGCTCATGTTTCACAACACAGAACAGCCAATCATAAATCTCCTTAAATCATACACCAGGCAGAAGAGGCTCACTGTGGGGAAAGCTAGTCAGTCTGAACAAAGTGGCATTGATGCATGGAAGGGGGAGGAGACTGGCTTCGGACAGATACAGCTTGCTGCCATCTGAGATCTTTGGGAGTCCCTTTTTCTCTAACACATTAAGAGGATTAATGATGATAGCATACAGTGCTTCTAAGTATGTGGTACTTTGCAGCAAAAGCAAAAGAGTCAGGCCCAGGTCCCGAGGAGTTTGCAATTCAAAGTTGGACAATGTAGAACAAAAAAGAGGTCAAAAACACAAATTATCTATTGCTTTATTTGGTGTATTACTAAATTTACTCCAGGTTGGGGGTTTTTTTGTATGTGTATTTGTGTATTATCCAATGTGCTCCACATCTGCCCAGATAATGCCTTGCAGTCCAGACTGCAGACTCTGATAGCTGAAGTAGGCATCTCTGAATTTAGCAGAGTGATGGTCTCACTCCTCACTCCTATCTCAGAGATCCAATAGAAAAGAATATATGTAGCTCAGGACCGAACTGTCAAGTCCTTTGGTGTTTGGTTGCTTGGTTGCAGATGTTTCATTACCCAACTAATGAAATGATGATGTTATCCATTCAGTCATGTCTGACTCTTCAAAATTCTATGGCCATCTCTACATGTTCTGGTCTTGCATTGCTTTTGACTAGGTAACACCTAGTGCTAATAATGTGTGAGCTTTGCTTCCTGTTTTATATACAGTCCCTTGTTCTGCCTGTGATGGTGAGAGCATAGCTTTCTACTTGATAGTTCCTGATTAGGATATTGTTTTCTGCTGGATTATATGTCAGGTGTTAATCCTGTTTATCTGGGTGTTGGTTGTTGGAGATGATGTATTGTGGTCTTTTTGTTTTTTTCTTAGCTTTTTTATGGAACAGGGTGAAAATGGGGTTTACCCCATTGTGTCCCTTTACATTATGTTATCCCTATACCCAGGATCACTTGGTAGATGACGCATAAGAATCGAGAGATAGATTGCTCCTTCAGTGAGCTGAGAGGAAAACAATTCATGGTTCATATGATCAGCTTGATACAAAAGTTAGACAGATGGTTGTGCTGTGGAACTTCCAATATGATTTTTTAAAATTTACATATTGGGTTTCCAATAATTGTATGTAAAGCTTTTACATTTAGAGATGTTTCCTACTGCAATTATTTGGCCCCAGTGGAGGCAGAACAGTAGGTGACCAAACTGGAGCTGTCATTGTTTCACTTTCTCTACAGTACCCTATTTTCACATTCATAGGAATTACATGCTTTGGGAATACTAGCATGGGACGTGTTTGGATTGCTATGATAGTCTGATGTTATCAAACAATGAATACCTGGTCCATTTTGGTAGGCATTTACAAGTATTATAATTGGGTTTATTTGCTTTGCTTTATCTAGTCTGTTAAATTTGAAATGAGCACGATGGAGGTCTTCTTAAAAATATAATATTTTTGGTAGAGTTTCCCTCTCAAAATAATTCAGGGTAGAAAAATAATGTTGCAATACATGCCAAATGTCTCAAGCAGCATGGCATTGTTATTTACTTTTGAGAATCAGTTTTGATAGAACTTTAAGTGCCAAAAACCTTGCTTGTAATCAACAACTACTGCTGCTGCTGCTAACATTTTTTGCAGTTTAAGAGAAAACAACGATTACCCAAGCCTCCTGCTGTGATAAGTGAATGTGTCACTGAAATTATTTTAAACTCTTTCAGTTCACTAAAAGTGTATATTTATGCTTGGAATTTGCAAGCTGTTCATATAATTTACCCTTTTATTTAGCTGCACTGTAATATCAAATTACTCTTAACCACTTTTGTGTGAGACGTTTAGCTTTTGTTTCAAAAATGGCACCGAGAAGAGGCATCTCACTATTGTTCGTGCATCTCTGTAGCCTTAAAATTCAGACAAGATTTACTTGCAAGCGGGCAGGGTAGAAAGCTCAAGTGAATAAGCTTCAGATAACAAGGGGCCAAATCCAAAATTTGAAATAAATTGCAAGTGCAAGGAAGGGAAGATTTAGTGTTTTTAAGCCACGTACCATCGGAGACCTCAAAGATTATAAATAAGAATCTTTACAGAGCATTGACTAGGTACGTTTTTAGACTTTGATAGCAACTATATATTAAAAAAAGATTTTTAACCAACTTTCTAATGATGAAAGTCATAAGCAGAATGCAACATATATTAAAATATGACAAGTCATCCACCTAGATATTGAAAAACTGCAAACGCTCCCTTGTACCTCTGCACCTCAAATACTTTGGATGCCACTAGAGCAGCTAATTAATCTGGGACAAATGAGTAGAGAATTTTAAACAGACCAAAATTATTCATATTTGTTTGGAACTACGAACAGTCAAATCTGTTGGCATCACTTCCTCCCCATTTTTTACTTATATACAAACTGAGGTTTTTAAAAAAAATGTTTTCATACTTTAAAATGTGCTAAATAAATTATATATAACAGCTTCTATACATCTTTGCTTAAAAGGGCCTTTTTAGAAGCACTTTCCTCCTATTAGAATCTATGTTTGATATGTTATTTTCCTTAATATCAGTATTTTGCATTTCCTTTAATTAAAAAAAACTTGTACTATATTGAAGGGTAATTATTCAAGTTTGTGTATTGATTTGAACATGCAGATTTTTTTCCTCTGTCCCTAATTGGAACTCACAACCAGCATTCAGAAAGCCTTAATTGTCAAGCAGTATGAACAAATTACCATTTTGGAAGAAGAAATTGATATTAAGGAAGTTTCAGATCACGTTAAGAAAAAAATAATAATTTAAGATTAAGCAATGGCATCTTATTTTCTATTCCATTTGGTTTATATGTTGTTGCAAGTACATTGTCACTATCTCTTGTTGCATCATAAGATCATATTATTATTGCAACAACGAACAATAAAAATAGCCTTTGGAGTGGTTTAACAAAAAGAAAAGTCAAATTCTGGTCCTGTGCAAAGAAACAAAAACAAAAAAAAACCACCCAACAACCCACAAACTCTGAATGATATACTTTCCAAACCAAATTAGTACTGCAAGGCTTTGCTTTGTTTGAAAGGGGATGTGCATTTATAGCCCCATTTTTCAGCAAGATAAATATGATATGTGCCAAGTCTTCCCTGAAGTAAATATTGTAAATAATAAAAGAGTCTGCCAAGGGAAGCTGAGAAATGACTTAACTCTCACCCATTTGTTCTGCAGGATGCCACAGCATCTCTGTTCAAATTTGTATAACAAACTGCCAGTTTAGTGTTCTAATATATTGCCATCCAGCCCTTCTTAAATCCCCACGACCATCAACATTACTGAATTTAATTGTGTAGCACTTGAGTGGAAACTTCATGTCAGCTGAAAGAAAGACTTTTGTTTTGTTTTGTTTTGCTTTTATTTTTACCAGCTGGCTACCTCAGTCTTACCCACCCAAGGGCTCTTTTCCAGAATCCCCATGTTCTTGGCATCACTTCTCTCTTGTAGATGAGATGGCGACTAACCTGCACTCCAGTTTCAGGGTTGTGGATCAGCTTGTCAGTTTGCTGGCTTCATGGTAAAAGATTTCAGTGGCAGCCACTGTGTGTTACAGGTACACATGTTTGCATCGCTTCTTTACAATTGAACTGAGATCTGTGTGAGGCCTTATAGGAGAGGTATAAATTATTTCTATTTCCGCAAAATACATTGCAGCTTACTTGGGGTGAAAGTTGAGCTATCATGAATTGCATTTGCTGATTATGTACAGTGAGTACACTGATCCATTCCACAAAGCTGATTTTAGATGTATACACGGTGGCTCCGTTGCTAAGACGCTGAGCTTGTCAATCAGAAAGGTCAGCAGTTTGGCGGTTTGAATCCCTACCACTGCGTAACAGAGTGAGCTCCCGTTATTTGTTCCAGCTTCTGCCAACCTAGCATGTAAAAATGCAAGTAGAAATATAGGGGCTACTTTGGTGGGAAGGTAACAGTGTTCCATGTGCCTTTGGCATTTAGTAATGCTGGTCACATGACCACAGAGACGTCTTTGGACAGCGCTGGCTCTTCAGCTTTGAAACAGAGATGAGCATCACCCTTAGAGTCGGGAATGACTAACACTTATGTGCTTGCTAGCCAGATCTCTTCTGGAGAAGTATGAAATGTGAGGAAATGTTGGAGCTAAACTTTGCCATTGTCCAAATACATCTGGAGTAGTGCTACAGAAGGTTGGGTTAATAATATACTATATGCTCAAGAAACCAGTCATTGATATGAATAGGAAAATTATTGATCATCTGGATCAAAGTATCTCCTTCCTCTCTAAGAATCAAACTAGACCTGTAATAGAAGACCTTTTGATGTAAAAAGCATCTGATTTAATTATGTGAGAACTCATTTTTAAAAATATAATATAATAACAGAGTTGGAAAGGACCATGGAGGTCTTCACCCACTGCTTGATATGGTATATTCATATAGACATACAATACAATAGCAGAATTGGAAGGGACCTTGTAGGTCTTCTAGTCCAACCCCCTGCATAGGCAGGAAGCCCTATACTGCTTCAGACAAATGGCTATCCAACATCTTCTTAAAGACTTCCAGGGTTGGGGCATTCACAACTTCTGGAGGCAAGCTGT
>JAPKID020004793.1:0-11483 GCA_026931265.2 Tropidonophis doriae | reverse complement strand
TAGTTATCCTCTGAAGTCCCTGTCTGTCTTGTTGGGTTGCAGAACCAAACCAGACAGTTAGAGAGGTGCAGATGACAAACTCAATGAAATGAAATTTCAACATTGCATACAGTAGTATCTGTAACAATTCTTAGAAGCAGCAGAAAAAATCTGAGAAGTCTTTCCTAAGGTTACTTATTTCAGTTTAGAGTCAGCTTTGAGTTATGAAGCTGCTTCAAAAAGCTTAGAAATTGAAGCAATTTTTGAAGAATTGCACAGCTTCATGAGATTAACACAGAATCATGAGATTAAGACAGAATCAGCATGGTAACTGTACATTGACTATATTTAGAATGAAAAATACTTTTTCACCAGGGAAACTATTGGCTGGTTTTAGACATAAATCTTCAAATTTCAAGCTACAGGGATGAGAAATAAAACAGATCATTTAGTCAACTGAGAAGATATGAGTTCTGTTGATTAAAGAGCTTAATTGCCACCTTCTCTTCCTTTTTTTCTTGGCCAGTCTTCATTTACAACCACAATAAATGCATCTGTACTCATTACATCTACCATAATGTGTTTTTCAGAAACAATGTGCTGTTAGAAAGCACTTTTTGAGGACAAAAATAAAAGAGCAAGGGATAAAATCATTGGAGCTTTCCCATTATTACAACTCATTATTTTCCTGAAAAATAATTGAAAGGAAGAAAGGAAATCAGCCAAGTTGCCTGAGATTGCCCATAAGATGTTTTTTGGACCAGCCCAAGAGACAAATTATCTCACTGTTTCTTCTTTCTTATGCTGCCCTCTGACTTCATGGATTGAAATGGTTTCAGGTTTAAGCAAACCTTCAGATCCCAACAGAATGAAAAAGTAAAGAGGCAAATTATGCTTCCATTAAACCTAGATCGGAGAAAAGAAAGGTGGTTTTTGTAATGTCGCTTATTTACAGTTTGCACTGAGAAACCTATAGCAGTAGGATAGCAGCTTTCCCAAAGAAGAAATGGACTCTTCTATGAAGATGCTGTTTCCCGTTCTCTTCCTACTCTGCATGTTATTTGCTATGGTGAAAACAAATAGTGAGTACATGTCACAGTGATTAGTCACTTTTCATAGAGCGTTTTTTACACAAGGTAAAGGAGAGAAATTGAAATATTATTCATTACAATGTTTCAGTTTTATGGATGTTCGCTTGAGCTTTAATATTGGATTTCAATGGAGAGAAAATGGATGCGCTTCTGAAAATTTTCTTGTAAAGAGGCACCCCATTTTCATTGAGTCTCTGTTAGGGTAAAAAAAAAAAAGATTGTCAAATTATTGTGGTTGCTGTTGTGATTGTGATAGTTACTGTTGCTAAATAATGTAGCTTGTAATGCTCCCCTAGCTCAATTCTATATCTAGAATCTGAAGATTTAGCACCTGAAGTGTCCCAATTACAGTAGGGAAACTTTTTTGGAAAAAAAAGTATAGCAACCTTATTTGTCTTAGAATGGATACATTTAAGAATCTAAATCAGTACATTCTGATCTAGACATTGTAGGAAGAGCTCCATGTTAGTCTGTAGTAACCGAAACCCAGCAGGGACCTGGTGGCATATTTTCAGATTCAGATATTTTATTAAAAGGCATAGACTTGTCTGATGCCCAGCTTCTCCCAGTACAGAAGTGCGGGACGGCAGCCCTGACTTCCATCACTCACTCCCACTTGAGTTTTGATAGACAAAGTCCTTTTGCAGTACAGCCACACTATGTATGTGATGAAGAATGCTGTGATTCATCAGAACTTGTGCTTCTAAGTAAGATGTGATAGTTGGAAGGAGTGCGACCCAATTTCTGAGTATATTTTACTCTGAAACTTATTGCATACCGATGGTCCTCATTAACAACTGTAATTGGGACTACAGTGATGGCTAACCTTTTTTGTCTCGGTGCCAAAAGCAGGGATAGCACAGGGGATCATGCATGGGTGTGCCCTACCCATAATGCTATGTGCGGGACCCCCTGTTTTTGGCACGCTTTTTTCGCCCTTCCCAGGTTCCAGAGGCTTCCTAGGAGCCTGGGGAGGGTGAAAACAGCCTCCCCTCCCCACCTCCAGAGGCTTCGGGAGCTTCCCTGAAGCCTCCAGAGGGCGAAAAGCGGCCTCAAAAGAAGGCCTAAATCAGCTGGCCAGCACACACATACGTGTTGGAGCTGACAGGGCAACACCTTGCGTGCCCTAAGAAATGGTTCTGCGTGCCACCTGTGCCATAGGTTCACCACCACGGGACTAGCAATTCCACTGCTAAGTGGCACAATTGTTACTAAGCAAGACAGCATGTAACTATGATGAACCCACAAGCTCATTTTTACCACAGTTGTTAAGAAAATCACCCCTGGACACTAAATAGGACATCACATGACAGTGAGTTGTGATTTTATTTCCAGCTTCTCCGTTGACCCTGCTTGTTGGCTGTGCAGTGCACTAATGGCGATTACATGGTTGTAGGATGCTGCAATGATTGTAAAGATACCCCACTAGTTGCAACCACAGGGATGCTATGATGGTTGTAAATGTGAGGACCAGTCACAAAATTCCTTCTTCAATGCCGGCGTAACTTCAAACTGGGCGGTTATTAAGCAAGTATTTCCTGTAGTGTGTTTTGATGAAAAGAATTACATGAAATGATGCAAAGGGAATTCATGCAGTGTTCATATATTTCATTTGTATATTGCTTTTTTCCCCTTTCCCCCCAGATTCATCGGATCAAATTATTCTTTCATCTAAGCCTAGGAAACTTTTGCCAGTTGCAATCAATTCTACAAATGGAAATCTGTCAGACATCCACCATAAAGAAGGAAGTCCCATATCCTTTTTTGATGATGTTGAAATATATTTCACTAATCCATGGCTGACCCAGTTTCTCCCTGCGGTAGAGATTCTTGCATTTGTTCTGGGTTTTCCCTTAAATGCTTTGGCGATTCATATTTTTGTGACGAAGACGAAGCTTTGGAAGCCGGCTGTGGTGTATATGCTCAATCTGGCTTTTGCAGATCTGCTCATGCTGAGCATGCTGCCTTTTAAAATTGCATACCTCTTTAATGAACGCAACTGGGTCTTTGGGAGTACTATGTGCCTGTTTGTCACTTCTACTTTCTTCTGCAACATGTACGGCTCCGTTCTGCTGATGACAGGGATCAGCATCGATCGTTTCTTGGCTTTGGTTTGCCCCATGAAGTCTCTGTCCTGGCGCACAGCAAGACGGGCCTCTGTGGTCTGTTTTGCCATCTGGGTGCTCGCTATAGTAGGGGTGAGCCCGCTGCTGGTCTTTGATCTCACTCTGTGGATACCTCAGATGAACATTACCACTTGCTTTGAGGTGCCTGCTCCTGTGGAATTCTTCAGCTATTACTTATTTGCCTTATCTACTTTCTTCTTCTTTATCCCGTTACTAATCTCTACCACTTGTTATATATTCATTATAAGGCGACTTTTTATGGCCAGGTTTATGGTGCAGCCAGGGAGGAAGAGACGTGCAATCTTCTTGTCTAGCATTGTCTTGTGCACCTTCTTTCTTTGTTTTGGCCCAGCTAATATCCTGCTATTAGTCCAACTCTTTATTCCACCTGAACAGCTTCAGAGCATCCTTTTTGCCCACATTCTCAGCCTTTCCCTGACTGTCCTCAACTGTTGCCTTGACCCCTTAATCTACTATTATGCCTCCTCCGAATGCCAGAGGCGGATCTGGAGTGTTCTGTGCCCCAGAAAGCTGCTTCTGCTTGGAAAAGTTAGTCAAACAAGTAGTAACATAGCACCCTCTCCTAAAGGCTTAGACCCATCATATCCCATTTAGTGTTTTATTGCTGTATCTACATAATGCATGGATTGATATCAGAAATGTGAATCTAAATGTTCAATGTCCTATGGGAGCTTTTTCCTATACAGGGAGTCCTCAACTTATGATCACAATTGAGCCTACAATTTCTGTTGCTAAGCCAGACTGTTGTTAAGGTGGTTTTGTCCTATTTTTAAGATCTTTCTGGTCACAGTTACTAAGTGAATCTCTGCAGTTGTTAACTTAGTACCGTGATTGTTAAGTGAATCTGGCTTCCCCATTGACTTTGCTTGATGAGGTGATCACATTTCCCTGAGACAATGCAACTGTCATAAATACATGCCAGTTGCCAAGTGTCCAAATTTTGATCATGTGACTACAGGGATAATGCAATGGTTGAAAGTGTGAAAAATGATCATGTCATCTTTTCAGTGCTGTTGTAGCTTCGAACGGTCACCAAATGAATGGTTGTAAGTTGAGGACTATCTGTACAACAGGGATATCCTCAACATGATGAAAAAAGTCAAGGTGGGGACTATGACTGCATAACTGAAGCTCTGCCTCTGTTTTATATTGTTGTTTGTGTACTTGTGAACATGAGTTCAGTTATTTCAAATACCCACCCAACTTATCAGCAAAATTATCTTACCTGGCCAAAGGCGTTAATACACATCTTCATAAGAGCACATTCGACCTTTTCAGAATAAATAACAATATACAGAGCACAGAAAATGAGTAAGACATAGTAAGCAAAAAAAAAAACTGTAAAGGAAGAAAATAAGAGAAATGGAAATAAAGAAATTGATTTATAGTTTAATGCAGAGGTCCCCAAACTTAGCAACTTTAAGTCTTGTGGACTTCAACTCCCAGAATTCTCCAGACAGCCAGAGCTTTAAGAGAGTTGAAGTCCACAAGTCGTAAAGTTGCCAAGTTTGGGAACTTCTGCAATAACATTCACTCAAAGGTGCTTTGCAAGTTATTCTTGCTTGCATCACATCCATACACAGCTTCATTCAATACCTTTTGATGCTTTCACCTCTGTCTCTTTGAGCATCTTTAATCAGAATAGATCTGGAATGGACCTTGGAAGTCTTCTAATCCAACCCCCTGTTCAAGCAGGATACCCTATACCATTTCAGACAAGTGGCTGTCCAGTCTCTTTTTAAAAACCTCCAATGATGTATCACCCACAATTTACCAGTAATTGTTGTCATTGTTAGGAAGTTTTCTTTAATTCCAGGTTGCTTCTCTCTTTGATTAGTTTCTATCCATTGTTTCTGGTCTTCCCTTCTGCTACTTTGGAAAATAAGTTGATTCCCCCTTTTTTGTGGCAGCTCCTCAAATACTGGAATACTGCAAGCATATAACCCCTAATTCTTATGTTTCATCAATTATATCTCATTTAATTGATATATTCATCAAATATATCTCATCAATATGTTTGCATCAACTCCATCCCACCAGAGCTTTCTCAGAACTCCCCTTCATCTCAATATATTCATTCATATATCTGTTTGGTGATTTGCTCCTGTTATTGCAATTACTCGTATTTTTCAGAGTTTAAGACGCACCCTTTTTCCTCAAAAAAGAGGCTGAAAATCTGGGTGCGTCTTATACACTGAATACAGCATTTTTTTGCCTCCCCAAACCGCACCCCCTTCACCAAAATGCCTGTGCATAGCCTATAGGAGGCTTTCAGAGTGCTCCTGGGGGCTGGGGAGGGCAGAAATGAGTAAAAATGGCCCGCTTTGTGCTCAATTCCCCCCCACATCCTCCAGGAGCACTCTATAAGCCTCCTAAAGGTTCTCCATGCACTTTTTTTCACAAAAAAGGGGCTGCTTTGGATCATTCCCCCCCCTGAACACTCTGTAAGCCCCCTAAATGCTATTCATGCCCCATTTTTTGAAAACAAACAGGCCCATTTTTGTGAAAAATTAGTCATTTTGGGGAGGTTTGCAGAGCACAAAAACTTTTTTTAAAATTTGCCTCTTCAAAACCTTGGTGCGTCCTATACTCCGAAAAATACGGTATGCGACCAAGCAACCTCTTCCTACTTTCGCAGCAGAAACTCATTTTATTTATTTAAATTGAATTAATTAGTGTGAAGTTCTGACATTTAAAACTGAAGCTGCTGAGGTTCAGTGTTGACACTTTGTCTCATGAGACAGTTGTATAAATTATGTGCCATCAAGTCAGTGTTGACTCTTAGTGACCACACAGATTTCCTCCGTATAAATATTTATATGTAAATAAAAAGGCAGTGGTACAATACACTGCTTGGTCTGCTATTTTATATGCGGAACCAAAATATATTTCAAAAGAAAATTAAGAATATATTGTACTGTAGGGTAGTTGTCTTTTTTAATGTTTTCTCCCAAACCCAATTGGGCATGTTCTAAAATTTGAGAAACACATCAGAATCTACTTGTAAAAGACAATGTGTGCAAGAAATTGAGAATAGTAGAGAAGTTGCTTTTCCAAACCAAATCCCAAATAATCTGACCTCCAAATACCAAGCACCTTGCATTTTCACAAACATCTTGCAGACTCCTTTCTTCCTACATAGGAGACTCACACAACACCCTCCCTCCCCTGCTTTGATTCATATTATAATTGCAAAGTCTTAATTTCATCCCTGAACTACAGATAGTTGCCAATTTACAACCGTTTGTTTGGTGACCGTTCAAAGTTACGATGGCACTGAAAAAAGTAATTTATGACCATTTTCTACAACTGCAACCTTGGTAACATCCCCATGATCGTGTGATCAAAATTCAGATGCTTTGCAACTGGTTGTTACTTATGACGGTTGCAATGTCCTGGGGTCATATAATCACTTTTTGCAACCTTCTGACAAGCAAAGTTAAGGGGGAAACCAGATTCATTGACTTAATAATTATGGGAAGAACAATTCTTAAAATCAGGCAAAATTCAGTAAACCAATGTCTCACTTAACAATAGAAATGTTGGGCTCTATTGTGGTTGTAAGTCAAGGACTACATGTATTAGTACCATAACTCATTGTCCTTTCCTTTTGGTGTGTGTGTTGTAAAGGCTTTGGGAATTCGAAGAAGTCAACGATTAATCTTAATTCTCCAGCCTTAAATGGTCCCTGCAATTCCAATAGGCCCAGAAGTCTTTTAAGTGAAAAAAGAGCAAGGATGAGTGGTGCTTAGAAGACAGAGCTTATCTATCCAAAATTCCATAGAGGTGGTGCATTAATGGAGGTATTTGAAGACATTTATAAGTGGACAGACATCATGAGTGGACAGACATTGTGAGTGGACAGACATCATGAGTGGATAGACATCCTGCTGGAAACTCTTCTATCAGAATAATATCACAACTACTTTCTTAGAGAACTTGGGTATGATAATGGCTAGGTTTTGCATTTCAAGAAACCTATAATTTATTGGAAAGTTCCAACTCATTTCCCTTGCTCTGACCAACAGCTTTTATTCACATTAATCAGCTCACCAATACAAGGATGTTTGTGTTAACAGTCAGCATGTGAATGTAACGCACAATGTCATTTCAAATATCCGATTTAAGGTCTGCATTTACAAATATTTCTGTGATAATAAATGTCATAATGTTGAAAGCACTGCAAGATTTTTTTCTCCTTATAATATTTTATTAAAATGATAACAGAGCAAACTCCGTTGAACCTGTAGATCCAAGCTTCATAGACTACTTATCAGTTCAACATTTACACACACTTTATCCTTGATTTTTTTTACAGATAGACCTCAGCTTACAACCAGTTGTTTAGTGAACATTTGAGATTACAATGGCATTGAAAAAAGTGACATTATCATTTTTCACACTTACGACCATTGCAGTATTCTCATGGTTACATGATCAAAATTTGGGTCCTATCCATTGGCATGTATTTATGACAGTTGCTCTGTCCCAGAATCTTGTAACTACCATTTGTAACTTTCCCAGCCAGCTTCCGATGATTCTAATGATTCACTTAACAATTGAAGTGATTCACTGAACAACTATAGCAAAAAAAAAAAAAGTCATAAAATGAAACAAAACTCACTTAATAACTCCCTTACCTAGCAACAGAAATTTTGGGCGTAATTGAGGTTGTAAGTCCAGGGCTACTTATTGTCTATCTCTGTGATGGCATGCAGCGCCCTTTCTGATGGATGTGAGCGGTAGCCTCAGTTCAGTTCTGCCACGAATGTCTCTTACCGGCCAGCTGGTCCTCGGGTCTCTGCCCATTGGAGCAGGGCACATGTGGGGGCAGGGCCCATGCATGCATGTGCAGGGGCTAGGATGCATGTGGGGGGCTGCACGTGCATACGAGGCGGGGTGCATGCGGGGGAGGCACACACCAGTGGTAGGTTGTGGATGGTACACCCCAGTATGGGCGTACCGGTGTCTGCTGGGAGCAGCAGGCACCATTCTGGTATGGTGCTTCGGAGGGCCCACCCACCCATGTTCCTGAGTTGTATTTGACCCAACCGGGCCATTTGCACATGCTTACGCAGTGTATGGTGCCTGCACGATGTTCCGCCAAGCAGTTGGAGCATCACAGGTGGTGACTGCACATGCATGTGGTGGATGCACAGTCCCGTCGCAGCATACCAGTTGTGATGGGATCTGGAACCCACCACTGGCGCACGCACATGTGCAGGGGAGACAGAGGCATGTAGGGGGCGCATGCATGCATGCACAAGGGTGGGGCACGTGCACAGGGGCAAGCGCACATTGCATTTTGGGGCTCAGGGACGTGCTTTGGGCACTCAGTCCAGA
The DNA here is from genome assembly GCA_026931265.2 of Tropidonophis doriae. NCBI lineage: Eukaryota > Metazoa > Chordata > Lepidosauria > Squamata > Natricidae > Tropidonophis > Tropidonophis doriae. Next base: position 2,923 of record JAPKID020004793.1, on the reverse strand, counting down.
AAAGGTTAGCCATCATTGCTCTATGTCATCAACCTGCATTATTAAATTCCTTTCAAAGTATAAACTATATATATTTATTCCTAAATTACACTTAGAAGAAATTAAGCTACTTTGGGGTAGAAAGAATGTGGCAGCTTGTTTTGGCAAAGTCAGGTTGTTGGCTAGAAGGTTGGGCAGGTACAGGAACCCAGTGTAAACAAGCCAGTGTCCTGGGTAGGATCTTGAAGGGTTTGGGCAGGGTGAGAATCCCCGTTGCTTCGAATCTCCCCTTCTGGCCCTTAGATCTCAACCCATCAATCAGCAAAGCCCACTGCTGGATCCTCTGGCTTCCAGCTGCTGTTGCTGAGTTTCAGTCCTGCCTTTAATAAATCTTCTCTTGGCAGCCCTGAGGTTACTGAGCCATGGTCAGAGGGAAAGGTCTCCCTCTCTCAATAAAAGAAAATGGGAAAGCACAGCATTAACGGATTTAGTTCTGACCTCCGGTTACTTAGGAATACTTTTGCTCATTGCATTGCTTCATTCAGTGTTTTCATCCCAATTATGTAGTAGGGTGCGGTATGCCATTTAGGGTCAGCAGACTAGAACAGCCTATAAGCCCAACACACACACACACACACACGTCACTGCAATTATTTCCCAACAGCTTTCTTAGCTGTTGTAACAAACTATTGTTTTTGTGGGTTTTTTTTTTAAATCTGCAAATGCAAAGGAAACAAAAACATGGTTCATTTCCTTACAAGTGCTTTATAGTGCCTTCTAGAGTTCTGTCAACAAATTATTTCTGTGCCAAAGTAACAGTAATGCAGACAGTTTTATATCACTTCAGTAATGGCTGGGGGGAGGGGGGACACAGACATGACATAATAAGTCACTCGTGTGAAAAAGACCTTCAGTCTGGCCAAACCACTGAGACAGCCTGCTCAGACGGTGCCAACTTTTCTGATACAAAGCAAACGAGAACAGAGCGAGATGATGCTGGTTTACCTGTCTACCACGAGATGGCAGTAGCACAGATGCACATTGTAGAAAGACTTAATACTGTAATTCTACAGTAGGACTGTAGATAGCAACTGAATGCAAAGTTTCAAGCAACATGCTCAGTGAGATGATGTCAGTTCTCTAAATTACATTGGGATTTCTTTTCAAGGCAGAGGAAGAGAAATTTAAAAATGCATATATTTTTTCTAGATTTGGTGACTGGGAAGACGACACAGCAGAAAGTCAATTCTCATTAAAAATGTTTCTACTTATGGAGGTTCTACCTCAAGAGGTGGTTTCAGCCGGTTGTGACCGGTTCTGGAGAACCGGTAATGGGAAATTTTGAGTAGTTCAGAGAACCGGTAAATGCCATCTCTGATTGGCCCCACCCCCATCTATTCTCTGACTCCCGAGTCCCAGCTGATTGGGAGGAAATGGGGATTTTACAATATCCTTCCCCTGGAGTGGGGAGAGAATGCAGATTTTCAGTATCCTTCCCCTGCCACGGCCACTGAACCGCACCCACAGAACCAGTAGGAAAAAAATTTGAATCCCACCACTGAACTGTACGCAGATGAATGCTCAGAGGCATTAAAAAGAATCGGTAGTTTTGAATTTGATTGCTCTTTTGGCCACTAGAGATTGCCATAACGACAGCAGAATTAGCCAACAATCTTTCAAGAACACCACAGAATAATGTGGAGGAGGAAATAATTAAAAGCAAAGGTATCCTTCCCCTGTCATGCTCACCAAGCCACACCCACCAAGCCATGCCATGCCCACCAAGCCACGCCCACAGAACTGGTAGTAAAAAAATAATAATCCCACCACTGTTCTACCTACCTGGTCACCTAGTATGGGAAATGCTAGAACCAAGTTATATTACTGTAGTAAAAACATGCTTCGGAAAAAGGAGAAGATACTGAACTAGATAGGTCTATCCATATGTACGATGAGGGATGAGAAACAATTAAATGTTATTTTCTGTGTAGGGCGTCTCTGATATTTTTATTATTTTTGTAAGCTGGATATTTTATACACACTTCTTATTTATGAAGAAAGGGCGTTTCTCCCTGATCAAACATAACTCTGCCTGTAAAGTTCTCCTGATACTGAGAGACTCAGACTCCATCATTCCAGACTACTGGCAAAGCTGGCTAGAAATGATGAAAGTCAGAGAGAGACAAGAACATCTGGAAGTGATTGTCCCAGATTCTCTTGCCAGAAGTTAATTTGTTCTGGGAAGAAAGAGTTGGATGGAACCACCTATCTCAGGGGGTGTCAAACTGGGTGTCATAATTAACTTACAGGCCATGCCCACCCCAGCTCCACAAAGGGGAAAAATGTCAACAATGTAACACCCCTAGTTTGACACCCGTGACCTAGCTTTTTTCTTCCAAGGCAGCAGTCCTAAATACATTTACTTTTAAACAAACATGCTTAAAAGTAAGCTGCAATGCAATAATCCCTCAAGTCATTTTTTAAAATGTGCTCCTTATCTGTCTGTAAGATTCATAGGTAAACTCCCCACATATTTGCCATTGCTAAATATTTGTCTGTTTGCTAATCGTTTGCTATAAAGCATCTGTTCAGCATGCTCAGGGTTTTATTTTAAATCTAATTTTGATCTATTTCTTAAGATGCTCTGCTTTCAAAGCCAATGTAAATCTGATTCTTGCAGAGACAGCAAATGAAGCATTGTTTCATCCTTTCCCAGTTTGGTGTCTTTCAAATGCTTTGAACTACACTTCCAACACCAGATACAAGTTTACAGAGAATGGTGATAGTTGTAATCCATGCCTACACAAGGTAGACATAGATTGCTTCATAGGAGGCAAAACGTCAGCATTATAAATGAATTTCAGACTCAACGTGAGGCTAGAAGCATTCTGAGAAGAGGTCTGCTTTTCATCACTTAACAAAGAAGGAAGGTTGCAAGTTCAAA
>JAPKID020004792.1:0-11484 GCA_026931265.2 Tropidonophis doriae | reverse complement strand
AGTGCAGGGGTAAATTATTTAATTTATTTTTAATATGTTGTATTTATTGTATTTTGTTTTAATATTTCCCTGTACGCTGCCCCAAGTCCCTTTGGGGAGATGGGAGCGGGTTAGAAGTTTAATAAAACTCAAACTCAAACTCAAACTCTATGGCCTTTTAAATTCGAGCTTGTATTCTGATTGGTTGTCAGACTGCCATGGGGCCATGCAGGGGCAGCTTTGTAGGTTGTCTGTGTCCCAGGTTAGTTGAGCCTTGCTGGATGATGATATAATGAAGGGGCTTCGGGCAATTCCTATTATGGCTCTGCTTTAAGTAGGTGGATCTTTGTTATGTAGAATAGACTGACCCAGGCCTTAATGGCCCATAAGAGCCGAGGTGGCGCAGTGGTTAGAGTGCAGTACTGCAGGCTACTTCAGCTGACTGTTAGCAGTTCAAATCTCACCGGCTCAAGCTTGACTCAGCCTTCCATCCTCCTGAGATGGGTAAAACGAGGTCCCAGATTGTGGAGGCAATATGCTTGCTCTGTAAACTGCTTAGAGAGGGCTGTAAATCACTGTGAAGCTGTATATAAGTCTAAGTGCTATTATTATTGCTATTAACAAAAGTGGGTGCAGTGGTGGGATTCAAATAATTTAACAACCAGTTCTCTGTCCTAATGATTTCTTCCAACAACCAGTTCACCAGACCACTCAGAAAGTTAACAACCAGTTCTTCAGAAGTGATGAGAACTGGCTGAATCCCACCACTGGGAGGGCAGGGTGGGGATGAGTTTCTGCTTCCCTTTTAGGAGAAATATTCTGCCCTTTTAATATTTCCTAAAATATTTCATTTTTCTAGTCAAGGGATGGATGCTAACTTCCTATAAATCCAAGCCAAAATGTGGAAAGAAGCATTTTACAAACTGCTTTCAAACAGTGCTTCATAATTATGATTTTTATTTATTTTGAAATGATTGGTTTCTTTCTTGCTCTCCTCGATTCTCTGAGCGCACCTGCCAATGTATATTTTACATTTTGTACAGAAATGTTTCTCCTTTTAAAGGTAAGGTTGCTGAACAAATGCAGAAATAAATATAATTTTTCACCCACTGTAAATATAGGAGCTGCCTCCCACCCAACAATCACTGAAGTTAATAAAAGCAGTAAATTGTGGTGAAAGCCCATCATTGGGTTGGAGCACAAAGAAAACTGTAAATATCATATTAACTATTGGCTGTTGCATTTCAAGGATCATTAACTTATAACTAAATTTCTGTAGCACTTGCCTTGACCTCTGAATTTCCTATCTTTCTCTAATGACTAGAGAATTTGAACTTCAAATGCACCATTTCAACTTAAACAATGAACTTCCAATGAATCCATCACAAGAATAGGGAAAAAAAATCAATTCTTTTGCTCTCCCTCCTCAGACAGCAATTTATTTATTTGGGGAAAAGAAGTTTGTAAAAGCATTTCAGATTATACAAAGCTGCCCTGAGTCCCATCTTAGGAAATAGGGCGGTATAGAAATCGAATAAATGATATAAATGAAATGAAAAGGTTAATTCTAATAAATGGAAAAATACTAGGAATTTTTTTTTAAGGAAAAAAAATCCTGTCAAGGATTTGAAGAATGCATATTATAGAGATATAGCAAATATTCTGGGATTCTTCTTTATCATTTCTGACCTCACATTTCCAGCCACTGGGTTAATAATTTTCAGTCAGTCAGTTAACTTATGTGGAAGAGGCAAATTCAGAAAAGGCAGCACACCTGGTATGATGACAGGTATCAATTCCAGGGTGGCCCTGTGGGGTGCTTCGATCTGGCCCACAGCAAAAGACTGGCCTCTGGTGCCTCTGGCAATGAAAATGGAGCCCTGAGACTGTTTTCATTGTCAGAGGGTTGCAGGAGACTGTCCCAGCCAAAAATAGAGCTCGGCAGCCCGTTTTCTCTGGCAAAGCACTCGAGCCACCACAGGCAAACCCAACACGAGTATGGGTGTGGCCATACCCACCCTAGCTACACCCACTGGATCTCCCCAAGGTCAAGCACAACTCTGATGCAGCCCTCAATGAAATCGGGTTTGACATCCCTGTTCTAGTAACTTTAATAATTATTATACTTTCTTTCAATTTTCTCAAACTCAAAATGGCATTGGCTCTGTGTTTCCCTTTAATACAGTGATGGCGAACCTATGGCACGGGTGCCACAGGTGGCACGCCGAACCATTTCTTAGGGCACGCAAGGTGTTGCCTGGTCAGTTCCAGGCCTGCTGATTTAGGCCTTCTTTTGAGGCCATTTTTTGCCCTCTGGAGGCTTCAGAGAAGTTCCTGAAGTCTCTTGAGGTGGGAAGGGGAGGCTGTTTTCACCCTCCCCAGGCTCCTAGAAAGCCTCTGGTGCCTGGGGAGGGCGAAAAAAGCACACCAAAAACAGGGGGTCACGCACATAGCATTATGGGTGTGGCACACCCACGTACGAACCCCCTGTCCTCCCCCCGCTTTTGGCACACGAGCCAAAAAAGGTTAGCCATCACTGCTTTAATAAATACATTTGTACAGTCCTTGCAAGAACAATTAAAGGGTTTCTCATGATTTTTTTCAAATTATTTGTATACCTCTCCTTTAGCTCTCTCTTAGAACTAATTACAATGATGTTTTGCCATTTGTAAAATAGCTGGAAACTAAGTAGTGCTACCTGTATCAGAAGTATATGTTTTTTTACTTTCATTCATCCCAATGATACTTATAAGAAGGACATAGAACCATGATGGCAAACCTATGGCATGTGAGAGCCCTCTCTGCAGGCATGTAAGCCGTCACCCCAGCTCAGTTCAGCCATGTATGTGCACATGCCTCCTACCAGTCAGTTGGTGTTTGGGTCTCTGCTGTGCATGTGCAGGGCAGGGCGCATGCAGGAGACGTGCGTGCATGTACAGTGGGTGGGATGTGTGCACGGGGGTCACATGCCTATACATGGGGGCGGGTTGCACATGGGGGGTCACATTGGCATGTATGGGGCACATGGGGGTTGCGTATGCATACGTGGGGGCCATGGCACATGGGGCGTCACACACATATTGCATTACGGGTGTGAGTGTGAGTGTGCAAGCATTTCTGGCCCTCGGTGCCAAAAAGGTTAGTTATCACTGACATAGAACAAATGTTGTAGTTCATTCTCATTATCCAACAAGAGAGTTCCTCTTTATGTTCTAGCTCTTCTGTCTTCTAGCCATGTAAATTCCATCTTCACCATTTTCTATTCATCATTTCCACTCACAGTATTCTAATTGTTCAATGTCCCATGGTTTTAGAGATAATTGAATGTGTAGACTTCAATACTGCGGCACAGATTTTACTCTGGGGCTTGAATTTTCTCCAATTATATTGCATTCAAGAACTGATTGCATTATTTATGGGTTGGAATACACAGAGAGGGGGGGGAGAGGGAGAGGGAGATGTATATCCACTGTTTGGCTTTGAATTTGACCTTGTATTCTGATTGGTTGTCAGACTTCCATGGGGTCATGCAGGGATAACTTTGTAGGTTGTGTTTTTTGAGTCCCAAGCTTGGTTGAATCTTTCTGGTGACGATGTAATGAAAGGGTTTTGGGCAATTCCTACTATGGCTGTGCCTGAAGGAGGTAGATCTTTGTTATGAGGCGTCATTAGACTGGCTCAGGCCTTAATGTCCCATTGACGGAGGTGATGGGAGGGTTGATTTTCTGCCTCCTTTTTATGGGAAATATTCTGCCCTTTTAAAATTTTCCTAAAATATCTCATTTTCCTAGGAGACGGGTGGTTGCTAACTTCCTAGAGATCTTTCCAGTCAACAAGGGAAGAGTCGGAACATGACCTACATGAATGCTGTGGGCAGATGTTGTCCCTAGATGATTGCATGATGTTATTAGCAGACTTCTTCTCATCTCCTCTTCTCTATATGTTTCCAGATTCCTTTTCTTAGGAAATGCATGAAAAGAGAGGACAAGTCAAGAGAGAGGAGTTTTGTCTATTTGCTGCTTGCTTATAAGGCCATGAGATTATAGCAATGGCACTTAGACTTACCTACCACTTCACAGCCCTCTCTAAGCAGTTTACAGAGTCAGCTTATTGCTTCCAACAATCTGGGTCCTCATTTTGCTAACCTCGGAAGGATGGAAGGCTGAGTCAACCTTGAGCCTGGTGAGATTTGAATTGCCAAATTGCAAGCAGCTGGCAGGCAGCAGAAGTAGCCTGCAGTACTGGACTCTAACCGCTGTGCCACTGTGGCTCGTGTTCATTATGTTAAACTATTGTTTCACATACACCTATATTATGTGTTTGCTTTTTACATCACATAAATCAGTAAAGGTTATATGGCAATTTCCTTTAAGTGTTGAATTACTAAAACTTTTTAGATATCCTCTTTGAAAGTAGTTCCCTTAAAGAGTTTATGTTGAAGGTTGTGTTTCCACCTGTAAATTCTCTCTGCAGAGATCAATTTGGCAGATGATCAGGTGTCTTGAGAACTTCCCATAAAATTTTAATTTGTTCCTTAATTTGTTTAATTAATTTCTATGTCAGTCGTCCTCCTGAAGTTGCATTTACAGAATAATGTGAACAGTTACAGCAACAATAAAATCAACATTCTTAAAAAACAATCGGATTCATTTCAAAAGCGTAAAGCAATATAAGAGGCAATCTAAAAGACAGGCGCTTCAGTAGGCGTCATGCTGATTGAATAGTTGCTCATTAGCCCAGTTGTTAATGGAAGAGTTAGTCACATTTTCCTTTGGAGGGATCATGACTGAGGCCCTGCTACTGAGAAGGCCTTTCTGGCAATGAGCCAAACTAACACAAGCAGCGCCAAACTACACAAGCAGACAACATAAATTAGAAGATAATTGGAGGAAGAAATGTCTCAAAGGTGCTTTTCAAAAGACAACTGGACTTTCTTGGCTTTTTCTTTGAAAACTTCCCGCTTCTCATCCAAGAAGCTTCTTCATTTTGGACTAAATGGTGGGCAATAGAAGGACTTATATTCTTTGTAGTCATGTGGTCATTAGCACTCTGAAGTTCGGTCCTTAGCTCTCCGAAAGGCATTGAGACCACTTGTGGGTTTATCTGCACCTCAGAGTCACCTGAATCAGTGTGCAAATGGACATGAAACTTTCTTGGAACTGCTGAAAGGACTGTGTTGTAGACAGGAGATTAAGTGGTGTTGTATCACTCCACCAAATTCGCCATCCTGGGCCCAACGTTTGGGAAGCCAGTCTCTGCCTGTCACAAGCCAGGACAAAGGGTGAGTGATGGAGGAGTAGCACCTCCTTAAAAAACCTTAGTCCAGCTGGCCCAGGAGAGAGGTGGGCAGAGGTATGTTCCTGCCAGTTCTAACCTCTTCTATAGAAGAGGTTCCACAAATCTATAGTGCCATTTAGAACCAGTTTCAGCTCCCTACCCCAGCCCGTTCGCACATCATCAAGATGAAGAACGAGAAGAGGAATTCTGGGAGTTGACATCCACAAGTCTTAAAGCTGTCAAGTTTGAACAACCCTGGGGTTTTTTTTCTAAAGGGCTAGGGTTGAAAGGGTCTTGTAACTTGACAGCTTTAGGACTTGCATGCTTCAAATGCTAGAGTTTCTGAGCCAACATTTTGGTTGCTAAGCAAAAGCATTGTTAAGTGAATTTCACCACATTTTACAAGTTGGCCAGGCCACCCAGTCACATGACTGCCAAACCACTACCACCCAGTCACATGGCTGGCAAGCCATTCCCACTCAGTCACACAAGGGTGGGAGTGGCAGGCTACACCTACATAAGAGGTTCTAAAAAATTTTGAAACTCACTCTAGTTCTTTGTGGAAAAACTGGAAGCTCTTATCCTGCCTTTTTTCTCCCTGGTATCTATGTCCTGAAAAAGGGACTAGGGAGGATATTTCAAAAATGATTATGGCTAAAAACCTTGAAAGTTTCCAACTTGGCAGTCATAATCTCTTAAAGGTCAATCATTCTTGCTATCTTCATCCCCTTTGTGTCAAAAACTGAAGAAGCTTCAGGCATTTTGAAAATCTCCATTATAGCTTGTGAAGAAATCTTTTTCTCCAACTGAATCCCAAAGTGGCTTGAGTTGTACAGAGTTGTCTTTGAATCACAAACTCAGATAAAATCATGATTTCATCAACTCTCCCATTTCCATTTCAAATGGAACCAGGGCCAAATTCCCTAGGCCTAGTTAACATATTGACCTCAGCTACGTAATCAGAGGTTACAGAGTTGTTGGGATGTCAAATTATGACAGGGCTGCAGAGGAATATTTTAACTGCACTTGTATGGCTCCTGGATGTCTGAATTCAAGCTTCAGATCATATATAATTATGGAGATGTTGATGATATAGAGAAGTGTTCTTCGTATTCTCTTTTAATATCAATTATGTTTGTTTGTTTAATATCCTGTGTCTGTTAACAGTTCTGGGAAACCTGAAGGACTCAATTAGCTTGATTTCTCTCCCAAAATATTTTGGAGTTGTTTGTTCGCAGCAGTACCATGTTGTTCTGCCATGAAGGCCTCCATATCCTTCATCACCACTTGTTTCCTCTTTGAAAGATCTCATATTTATTTTTGAAGGCCATCATGCGGGCTGACCATATTTTTCATATTATTTCATTTCTTTTCTTAATAGTTCATATTTCTATAGTTAAATTTTAATCCCATTTCCTTGTTTTTGCTTGAAAATTCTTTGAAAATTTAGATATAGGTCAGGGTCAGGCATCACCAACCCACGGCTCTGGAGCCGTATGTGGCTCTTTCATCCCTCTACTGCGGCTCCGTGTTGCCAGTCTGCTCCACAATTGATAGGGTTAGGGCTTTTTGTTTGGATAGGTAAAGGAAAAAAGACGTCGTGCTAGGAAGAGATTCTATGGTGGGGGGAACCAGACCTGATTGGCAGAGGAAAAGTAGCGGCACCCTAGGAGGAGACACTGTTGTGTTGGAACCGGATTTCCGGTTGGCTCCAGAATTGAACAGGGGGTTTTCGGTTAGGATCTTTGTGGCTCTTTGAATGTTTAAGGTCGCCGACCCATGATATAGGTTTATTCACTGCAGAGCACACATTATTGCATGTCAGAACATATTGGTCATTTTTAGGGCTGTGTGTACTTTGCACATGTTTTAGAATAAGTGCTTCATACCACTGATAAGCACAGCATCTCTCTACAATCCATCCAAAGTGCTACACAGGCCCGGAAAAAAATGTAGATGCTTTACAGTCTTAACACTTAACATTTTGCAGCTCTGAAAGCAGCCACAACTTTTTTCAGAGTTGTGAAATTGAAACCACTGGAAATGTAGTAAAGATCTTCAAAACTGCCAATCCTGATGCATTACCTGTACATTGAGTTGATTGTTCTGTTTTATGTAATATTTCTTTACTTCACTTTACTTACATTCACAAAAAAATTATATTGCACAGCATTTTTCTTGTAAGATGTCCTCTGATCACAACAATCAGAGTTAAATATTTGCTGTATTAAAAATTAAAATTGAACACATCTTGTGTTTCTTTCTCTCTTTTTTTGTCTTGTTTTGATTGTCTTGCTCATCAGAAAATCCTGAGGAGAAGTAGGCTGCTTTATTTTTTCCTCTGTAAAACGAATGTTTATTTCTTGTTTATTTGTATGCATAAAACAGATTTACTGATCTGCTTGTCTAAGCTACATTTTTCTCATTGTTTTGGAATGGAGTCCTTCCTCATGGTTATGCATGAGTTCATGTTAATTTTTCTTCCAATTAGCAAATCGGAAATAGCTATTCCCTGAATGCCCAATGAACAATGCATAAGTGGGTTCTATTTCTGTCTCATCAGAATTGAAAAAATTTTTTTTTAAACAAGCTCTGTGTATATGTCATTTTATGGGCTTATGGGCTCCTTAAAAAAAGGATTAATCTCCAAACACACCTGATAAAATAAGTAATTAAAATAATGAGAAAATAAGGGAGCAATTTTTCTCTGATGAAGTAAGTATCCATACAGCAATGTCAACCCATGCACTCTGTATTAATTAAGCTGTAAAGATTATCACCTCCTGTTCCATACACACATTCAATTATGCAGATTAGAATTCCCATTTCTCCGCTAAATGGTATTTGCATAAGAGGCAACTTATTTGCATTAATTGAGCTCTAACAGTGTGTTCTTGATATTTTACTTAGACCTGCTGGTAGCAAACAAATTATAACGGTTGGTTGCACGGTCAGCCACATGTTTAAAGAATTTGGCACTTTTGTCTACTTATCAAGTCCTTCCGGGAAATAAGCAAATGTTGTTTCATAGTGTTAATGTCACAGGACATAAGCTATTCCAAGTAAAGATGCCTTTTACAATTGAATGATGGTGAATTTGTCAATGCTAAGGGTGCTCAAGTGATGCTCCAGATGTTTTGGAATTGTACCTAAGGAGCCTATTACTATTGGTACTATCTTTGCTTTCTTTTGCCACAGTCATTCTATTTCTGTTTGCAGCTCTTTGTATTTTGCCATTTTTCTCCAGCTCTTTTCCTTCTATTCTGCTGTTTCCAGGTATTGCAATGTCCACTATCCAGCCATTTTTGTCTTTCATATTGACAGTCACTAAGTCTGAGGTGTTATGTGGCAGATGCTTGTTTGCTTGAATTCTAAGTCTTAAAGCCCTTTAGCATCTTTCCTTCCAGTTACTTTATCTATTTTGTGTTCCCACTAGTTTTTGCTTGCAGGGAAGTGGTATTTCTTGCTGACATTCCAAAGCACCATTGTTGTTACTTTATCATGATATTGTCATTTGTTTTCAATTTTTATATATTTCTACACATGTTTTTTTTCCCACTGGCCATGCAGTCCTGAGTCCTGCATCCCATTTGTCACCAGATGTCACCAGATGTCCACGAATGCCAACATCTACAGTAGTGTGGTCCTTGTTGACCCAGGCAATGACCCATCCAGTATGGGTTTCTGGAAATTACATCTCACCGCATTGTTTGTGTTAGAGACACTCTTTGTTGAACTTCCCTGAGGGGGACCTGTCCAGTATGGTTGAACTTCTGTCTTTGGTCTTATCTTCCTGGGAGCACACAAACCCCACAACCACATCAAGGTCTTATTTTAAACATTCTAAATGGTTCAAAGGTGATATGTGAATAAGAAATGATCAAATATATATTTGAGCATATTCATACTGCATAGCTTTGGGGAGTATAATAAAGCCATTTGCCTGATGTATAGTTATTATTATCAGATACTATTCTTTTTTTTCAAGTGTGTCATTATAGTTCTATCATCAGTGTAATAATATATTAAGTTTATAAAGGACATCCTTTCCACTAAAAGATAAGCCAAATTATTCCAGAAGATTGAGAAGCAAGAGGGTGTAAAATAAAAACAAGTTTGGACACAACTATTGACCTCAGGCTGGAAACTAAATAATTATAATAGCCTATGGGTGTTATTTAAAAGATATGAGAAGAGAAAATTACAACAACAACAAAATCTGTACAGTTTGATTCTTGGACTACAGAACTGCATCACAGGTATAAATAAACCAGTGCTGAAACACATGCATAAGCATTAAGAAAATTACAATGCTCTGCATGATGCAGTCATACTTTCAGGTCTATATCTTCATAATGCTGAGAAATTGTAAGTAAAGGGAATCCTCAACTTACAATAGTTCATCTAGTGACTGTTCAAATTACAACACCACTGAAAAAGTGACTTACAACCATTTTTCACACGTATGACCATTGCAGTATGCTTATGTGATTTCCATTTGGATGCTTGACAACTGACTCACATTTATGATGGTTGCAGTGTCCTGGGGTCATGTGACCCCCTTTTACGACCTTCCGACAAGGAAAGTCAAATCATATTCACTGAACAACCGTGTTACTAATTTAAGCACTTCAGTGGTTCACTTAACAAATGTGGTGAGAAAAGTCATAAAATGGGGCAAAACTCCCTCAATTAACAAATCCCTCACTTAGCAGTATAAATTTCGGGCTCAATTGTGGTCATACATTGAGAACTACCTGTAGTCTGATTATCCCCTGTAATGGTATTTCAGAATGGGTTTTGCCATAATCTCAACATCACTTGCACTTTTCTTTTTGGCAGGATTTGCTGCTCTGCTTTTTCTTTTTGTCGCATTGATTTCCCTTGGTGGCTTCCTATCATTACAACTTTCCCATTTAGCTCTTATTGTTTTTTTACAATTTTTACAACTGTTTAGTTTTTACAATATTTACAAGTACGTTGTTTTAGCAGGAGCACAGGTGAAGTTATGTAAATATTGTATGGTTGGTTATTTAACTGAGTGACATTCATGAGGCCACTCAACTAATAAACAATCTAGAAACCAGCTGGATCCACAAGACCCTCATCCCTTGAGACTCCAAAGCTGTCGATTCATAACCTGATTATTTCATGTCTGCATTAGGCTAGCAGTTTGCTCTTGGGGATTACCTTTCCACTCTCTGGACCCTTCTTTGGTGGCAAAACAGTGTTCTGAGTGCTCTTCTGGAACCTGCCCACGTTTCTCAAACTTCTCTTTTGGTGTGAAGTCTCCAGTGACTCGCGGGTCAATCGTGTGTTTCAGCTTCTTCTCTTACTTTATTCAGTGTATGCCTGTGTAAGTCAACACATATCGACCTTGACAAAGGGAATATGCCTGACAGGAAATATGAGTCACTTTGTTGATGCAAAGAAGCAATGCAGTTGGCCTCACCGTGTCACCCTGAAACCTCCCCTCGAGGTTGGCTAGTGCTAAAGGTGAAAAAGGGGTTCTCTTCTGGTTGGAGAAGTGCTGCTACAAAGGAAAGTCCATAAAAGAAATGAAGCCTTCATTGGATGCCCTCCTCAATGTTCTCTGTCAGCTCTCACCAAAACCAAGCAAGGACTCTGAACATCTGCAGGAACCACTTCTGGGGGTTTCATACATTTCAGAGAAAGATTAAGGGTTACTGAAAAGCAGAGTAAGATAAAGCAATGTGGTCACTTCACCCTTAGAAGTGAGCGGGCTTTGCTGTTTCATGAGCTTCAAAGGGACACTTTGCTCAAATCTCCACTAAAATGAAATGCCCCTTTGGAACCCTAGATAATTTATTTTATTCCTGAGCAAATATCCTGGTCTATTATTTTTTTTCTTTTTTAATTTTTTTTATTTACAACATACAAAATATACACATACAGAACTTAGATGTGCACTACATTTACACAATACATTTGAACTTCCTGTTCCTTAGCCGTTTCAAATCGGCACAAATCTCCTTATGTTATTTCCCCGTCTAATAGTTTCACCATTTTTAACCCTCTTATTTTACTCATCTGATATATTGGGTGATTACCTCTAATAAATTTAAACTTTCTTGAGTGTATGTGTGTCTATCTATCTATCCATCTATCATCTACCTACCTACCTACTTATTATCTGTCTATCTATCTATCTATCTATCTATCTATCTATCTATCTATCTATCTATCTATCTATCTATCTATCTATCT
>JAPKID020004791.1:0-11484 GCA_026931265.2 Tropidonophis doriae | reverse complement strand
TAATAACATAAATACATGAGACAATTGCAAAAGTAAAGATGTAAATTCTAAGGAAATTTACGTTTACATTAGTTCCTGAAAAGATTCCAGAGCTGTCAAACATCAACTAATCTTACTTTTTATTAATTTGAACAGTACTCTGAAGGAATGTAATGCACAGATCTACTATTTAGAGCTCCTCAGCATAATTTGTAATTTTTAGTCACATAGGCTTCATCAAACCACCTTTTCCAAATTATAGATGCTACCTTACGCACTAGGCCCAGTCCTAGTCATTAAATGTTAAAAAAGAAAAGGACTCTAACAAAGTCAAGAAAAATACCCAGGGATTAGAATGTGAATGTTCAACCCTAATGGAATCCTCCTGACTATGTTATACTAGTGGCAGAGTTACAAAATCAGTATTTGTTATAGATAGTGCATTTCTATCTGTGAGGTATTTGAAAACTCAGAGAAACTATATTTGGGAAAAAATGCTTTCAATTTGCAATTTTTAATCCTTAAAAACCAGGAAACTCACAATTCGCTTTCCCTAATGTTCTATTTACAGTATAATATCACTTACTGAGCAAATTAATTAACAGTGACAATAGAAAGCATTGTGGAAAAATATAGCTATAGTGAAGTCAGATATAATTTTTGTTCTTATTTCTGGACCTCCTCTAATTCTAATAATTAGCTTGTAGGGTAAGAAGTGCAGATTCAAATATCTGAAATGAACTAAATAAATAAATGAAATAGCTGTAATCCACCTGTGTCTGATAAAATTCCAAAGCTAAACCACTCTCAACAAGTGCTTGAAGGCCTCAAATTCAACATTACTGTAAGAAATTGAGTACATGTTTTAAGAAGAATCAACTTTTAACTCTGGGATTTGAAGACCGGGTTTGACTAGAGAAATATTGTAGCTAGTTAAATGTAAGATTACTTATCCTTGATAATGTGCTATGTTACATGATATTAAGAAAACAATATTTTGTGAATACTTATACTTTAGTACGATAACTATTAGATTTTAAAGGTATTCTATAATTTGGTGTTAATTGTTTAAACTTAGAGCAGGGTGGGAAATTACTTCTATTTTGTCATGTTCTCATCATGAGCTAAATAATAATAAATAAATATAGGTATAATGCTAATGGGTATCACTTTAGTATCATCAAAGGATTGTAATCATAAATAAAGAAAAATATTGGTTGGGAAATTACTATGATAAATGTAGCACCTAGAAGTAACTTACCTTATATACAGTTTCCTCTATTCTTGCTTTGAGTTTTGAACTTCCTGTTTTCATTCCAGATACTAAAACAATATCTCCTTGTTTTGCAACGTTCTCCATCTCTAATATATATGAAGGTGGTATGTATGTTGATTCAGAAAACTTCAAAATTCTGTTAAAATGTTAATTTATATATTAATATTATTTACTTTTAAGGTTGATAAAGCGGCTTCTTTCAGGAACTATAATGATAAATAAACATTGTACAAAGCACAATAAAATAAAACACAATATA
This sequence comes from Tropidonophis doriae, assembly GCA_026931265.2. Lineage (NCBI taxonomy): Eukaryota > Metazoa > Chordata > Lepidosauria > Squamata > Natricidae > Tropidonophis > Tropidonophis doriae. The sequence continues at coordinate 9,970 of JAPKID020004791.1, read as the reverse complement.
AATGCAAACAGTAGCAAACATTAATGAAATTGATTTTTTTCTACTATAGCTGAAACTTTTCAGAAAAGCTTGGTTTAACTAATCCACAAAAGGCTATAAGAATGTGGCCATCTTTACTTCAAATAACTATGTTCCAAAAGAACGGAAGAAATTCACCTGAATGACTCCTCTTGTCATACCTGCTGATAAAATGGACATTCAGCAGTCACTCTCTTTTCATCTGGTTTGGATGGGCAGAATATACTCAGAAAAACAATATCTAAGATACCTGGTTCCAAACCATGTAATCATTATGGAAAGCTGTTTTAATATTTTTAAATTATATTACACTATTTTGTGTGTTGTGTATCTACCTACAACATAACTGATGTGGAAGGATCCTTGGAGTTTCTAAAAGCTTTTTTGAGTATTACTTAAGGAGGAAGATGAATAGAAAAGGGAGAACTATATTTTAAAAATTGATCGAAACCCAAGTTATTTTAGAGTGGATGAAAATATATTTAAAATCATGTCCACCAGACCCAAAGTAATCTAGAAATAATCAAATAGAGTTTTAAAGTTCAGAGTGGCTGATATATCCCATTTATTTGGTAATTTTCTGGAATTGTTGATGAAAGTTTCAAAAATTCTGGCTTCGCTTAAGAATCTCTACTGGTTGCTAGCTGACTTCCAAATAATAACTCCATAAATCCAATCTGATCTGAATGATGACATCGCTCTTCCTAAATGTTTAAATATCCAATATTCTCAATGTCATTACCAATATATTTATTTTATAATAACCAGCTTTTAACTTCCATTTATTCATCTTTTTAAATCCAATTTAATTTAATACATCTCTTCTGATATTTTTGCTTTTTTAAAGTGTATGTTAGCTAAAAAAAGCATTGTGTCCTTATGAGCTGATACTTCCCCAAGATTATTTATTAAATTAGAAAACTGTATAAATGTAATACGTTGGTAACTAACAGTACTTGTTTTAAACTACTACAACTACAACTTCTTCAAAACTACTAGAGGCATAACAAAACATCAGAAGATTGAAAGGAAAAATACTCAAACAGTGGTCAACAAAGTATCCAAATGGCACTTAAACCAGATGAAGCTAAAGATGAAGCTAAACTATTTTTAAAAATCAATTCTCAAAACAATAAACCTTTGCCTCTTTTATGAGGAGAATGTAAAAATCCAATGGAATTTTATGCAATTTTGCACAGTTAATAACCATGAACCTGATTCAAGATAGATGCATGAATAATGGGGAGGTCAATAGAGGCTCCCAATTTTGCTAATTGGTTTTGTAACAATTTGCCTGACTCTGGCTGATGCATCTGTTTTGATCTTATCTGGAACAAGATGCACTGAGTATAGTCATTAATGCATCTCACAACTAGACTATTGTAATTTGCTCTAACAGGGTTGCCCTTGAAACAGAATACTCTACAGAATGATTCTATCCAACTGATAATGGGACAAAACTATTATTGTCATATTTCACTGGTAATATATGAGCTGCACTGATTACCAGTATTATTCTAGGTTCTGCCCAGGTGCTTGTTAACACTTATAAAGCCCAATATGGTTTAGGATCTTCAAAACATTTATTCAGAATTGAATCTGCCCATTCAATAAGTCTAAGTAGAGTCCATATTGAGATAGCTGCTACAACTATACAATAAAAATCAATCAATAAAAAAAAACCCAGAAATGTATAGTGTGGAATTAGATCTCATAATTATGGCATAGCATATTATTCACCCAAAGCTTTAACGTGCTTCCAAAAGATAATGATATAAGCGCTACTTCTGCAGATAAGCTATTTTACAAGAGGGGAGCTCCTGCAAAGAATGGCACTTCAATGCTGCCTCCACCAGATATACATACTCTGTGTGTGTGTGTGTATGTGTGTGTGTGTTTCACTAGAATGACTTTTTAAAATTACTGATAATTCTTTACAGTGCTTCTTTGTCTTACAATTTTCAACATAAGCATATACAATTTCATTGTAATTTTATTACAATGACAATTAATATTATTATTATTACTATTACTACTACTACTACTACTACTACTACTACTACTACTACTACTACAACTGGACAAGTTTGAATACTTGGCATGAAAGCAACAGTATAGCACTATTAGTTAGTACCAGATAGATGAGACAAGTATATTTTTAAGAAACCTTTGTAGTTTGTTTTCAAAAACTCTTTGGCAAGCCATCTCCAAATATCCAGCCCATTTAGGAACTGCAATTAATTACAAGTGTGAATTAGTAACATCAGCTATAATTAGACTAGTTAACTGACCTTTAATAAAATGTTCAAATGTTCAAATCATATGGATTTAAATATAGTGGGAATCTGGGAATGAATCTAAAGAATTTCTAGAAAAATCAATATTTCCTCCATGCCTTTTAAACAAACATTCTTGTTTAAAAGAACTATATGTATTTTAAAAGCTCTAGTTTACTGCAATCAGAACTGAAGAAGCTTCTTCAATGAGAAGCAAAATATCTTCAAAGAAAAAGCAAGGACAGGACAGTCCAGTTGCCTTTCGAAAAAGCATCTTTGAGTATTGCCATGAACAGATCTGCAGGATAGCAAAAGTTGTGGGTATCTAAAACAAAAGAAAAAAAAGAAAGGGAAAGAAGAAAGAGAGAATAAGACTGAGCTTTAATCTTTATGTAGGTAAAGAGGCAAAAGAAGTAAGCACAAGTATGGGAAAAAGCTCACCATTTACAAACTATCTAGCCATTTACCTAAAATCTACATATATTTATGTATATATGAACAATTGAATAAATTAAACTTACTGTAGTGCATTATGGAAATCTGAGAATTCATTAGTTTCAGAGCTTTTCACAATGGTCCAGTCAAAAGCAAGTCCTGCCAATGTGCTAAAAGTGTTTCCTTTAAATAATGGAACATCAGAACAGTTAGAATGTAAAGACTTATTTCCTTCATTTGTCAAACTATCTGCACAACCACAATGTTTGGGAATTACAATGAAAATAAAGCAGAACTGCACACACATAAAGTAATCAGGTAAACTCATTTCAGGAGCAATTGGCAACATGACTAAGTGTAATGATGTAGGGAACAAGGAATAGAGGCAGAACACAATTTATTTATCTAATAGAAAATACAAATGCATGTTAAATATTCTATAAATATAATACAAGAAGTAAAATATTACTATAAATGTATGTACATCAGATACATAACATGAAATTTGATTTTTTTTTTAAATGGAAAGATTTAAAATGGCAGCTAGGGAAAATTAGAAAACAATCTTCTTTTAGTAATACTGTCAATGCCTCATCAACCAGAGAAATTGAAATTGCAACTGATTATTTGCAAGCACATTTTCTATTCAATAGACACTATATGTAAATGATCCCAATCTGACTACAAACCCAAATGATCAAATATCATGATCCAATGCATATATCCCTCTGCAACATACATTTGGCTTTTCAAATCCTAGCAGTATCCCTATTACTAATAACAGACAGCTATACAGAAAGTGCATTTACTGTAAAAACAAATGTTCCTTGATATTCGTCACAGTTCTGATTCATGAAGCAAATGAGATGCCTCAAGATAGCTTATTTGCAAAAAAGAAAAAATCATCTGTAAATAATTGCTTCATGTTTTTGAACTTCATACAAACGTCTGAGCACAAGTTGCCACAATAAATCTTAGGAAAATTCAAATCTCTGGTTTTTTATGATATAAAACCATCATCCTTTAACTTTGTTTGGAATAAAACATAGAATTTCTACCCTGGAATTCTAGAAGTTAGTTTTCCTATATATGGAGGATATTTACAAATGTTCACTATGTATTCTTCGTGACTTTAAGGAAAAAGAATTTAAAATTATTAATATTCAACAATATAGTACAAGAGTGCCAACCTTGGATACTTTAAGACCTTTGAACTTCAACTCTCAGAACTCCCCAGTCAATAGACCATAAATCCCAATATTCGCCAGCCTGCATGGTTGGCTGGGGTATTAAGTGAGTTGAAGTCCACAGTTACCAAGATTGGGTGCCTCTCATTTAGTGTATCATACAGAAAAGAGATTTCAATGCATAATTGTAATGGACCAGATTGTATAATAATAGTTCACTGTTTTCATGGTGTATTGTTTAATGCTACGAAAGTAAGACAATTTTTTTAAAAGTATTACTGAAATCTAAACAAAAGCAATATGCAATCATGCACATGAAAGAGCAGAGTGCTATCTATCTATGGATTAAAATGTTGAATCAGTGATACATTTGATACCTTCAGAATCCAGGGCTTGAATTTTCAGCTGCAGTGGTGAATCCTCAAGATATAATTCCTTTGTTGTGGATACTATGTGAATAGTATGAATAACATCAACTATAGCATCACAGCGAAGGACCTGGCCAGTCACTTGATGAAAAAGAAGAAAACATTGTTATTAATCCAGTGAACACTGAACTTTAATACAGTCAGCTGTTTAGCACAGCATTCTGTAATGTAGTACCTTTAGATGTTAGGACCAGTGGTGGGTTCCTACTGGTTTGGACCAGCTTGGCCGAACCAGTAGTAGCTTGGTGGACTGGATCGCTGGAACTGGCAGTGACCCCAGCCTGCCACATCTCCAAACCGGTTCACCCAGCGGCGCCCACCATCTTGTTTTTTGCTTCTGCCCATGCACAGAGCAATTTTAGATGTACTGCGCATGCACCTGCAGCACACATCAAGCATACAAGCAGCACATTCCTGAGCAAACCGGCAGTAGTTTTTGCCGGAACCCACCCCTGGTTAGGACTAGGACTATGATCTACCATGCTGGCAGGAATTTTGTCCAGAATTGCTATATAAGAATAATCTTATCCCAAAGGTGCTTTTTCAAGAGGCAAATGGACTTTTTTGTTTTTTTCTTTGAAAAAGTTTCGCTTCTTATCCAAGAAGCTTCTTTAGCTCTGACAAGATAGTGGGGAATGGAAGCTTCTTGGATAAGAAAAGCACCTTTGGGACAACCATAACCTGGATGACTGAGAATCTCTATAGACTTTTAGCGATATAATTTAGGATGATGACCCTTTGAATGATGTGGGAATAGGAATGGATCCAATTAAAAATTGCAGACTACGGGAACCAGGAGCACTACTCAGGTGACCCTGAGGACACCTGAGTATTCAACAACCCTCTAAAAGGATGCAAATAACCAGCTGCCTGCAAAGAATATAAATCTTTCCATTCCCCACTATGCAATCAGAGCTGAAGAAGCTTCTTGGATAAGAAGCAAAACGTCTTCAAAGAAAAAACAAGGAAGTCCAGTTCCCTGTTGAAAAAGCACCTTTGGGAAAACCATAATCTGGACGGCTGAGAATCACTACAAACTTGAAGTGTGCCAATTCCTTCACTTCCCTGTGGGTTTATAATCTAACAGCGCAACAAACTGAACTGGAGTATGCAGGAGAGTGTAGGTAGTATGGCTTCTTCAAAACTGCCCCCAAATGCATGAGCACGCACACAATTGGAAATCACTGGCAAAGCAACCACAGATCCATGGCATTTTTGCAGTTCAAAGGGGGCACTTAGTACATGCTGCTACAGGTACAGCACTGAATCCATCTTAAAGTGGTCAAATTTCCATCCCACAGGAATCATTTTGAATACATTCTGCAAATTAGCCCATTTGAAGTGTGTTGATTCAAAAATGGCTATGATGCAAATAATCAGACACAAGAGTTTTAGTAGTATATAGATGTAGAAATCCTATAAGTGCTTAAAATTTAGTCCTAATAAAATATTAATAGAGAAGAAAGAGACAGTACTTACAAACATCTTCAGCCAAAATAATACTTGTAAGCCGTGTTATTTGTGATGATCTGGCTTGAATAATAGCCTTCTGTGAACACTGATGGTTATCTTGATCTATAGCATCTATGCTAGCAACCTCTGGTCTGGTGGAAGACCTATTTAAAAATATTAAAAATATTAGAGTTATAAACCAATTATAACTGCTGAAACCCTTTGTATTTTAGTCTTTACAGCAAAGAGTTTTAGAAACTGAAAATTCTATGAGGGTGAGAACGGCATTTAGGGCTGGAACTAAGAAAGCACTCAGTTGTCATTTCCTCCGATTAAGCAATGAATTACCGAAACAAGATTTGCCCATTTTTCATGTTCAGTTAACAACTGTAACTGTAATTTATAAATTTTCTGATGCTTTGTGATGCACCTTTGAAAAAGTGATTTGTGCAAAGTTGTGCAACATTAATGAAATTGCCATAACAAGTAGTCTTCATTTAACGAACACAATTAGATAGGAACCTCTGTTGCTAAGCAATGTGTTGCAAATGTCATGTGACCACAATATATCTTCTGATGTTAGCTCCAGCTAAAATCATTAAAGAAATCACTGCGGGTTAAGTGTGATGTCATGCAACTGCAAATTGCAACTTGATGTGCTTGCTTTCCCCATTGTTTTTCGGTTGGCTGGCTGTGAAGGTCGCAATAGCGATCAGGTGAGAATGGCATGTTGTGACAATTGTAAATATATGCTGCTTGTTTAGTGCCTGAATCGAAATCCTATGGCCATAGAGATGTTGCAATGGCTACACTTTTGAGGACAAGTTATTAAGTCTTCTTTTACAGAACCATTGCAACTTTGAATAGCTGCTGAATGTCGGTAAGCGAGAATCACCTGTATTGCTATGCAAAATTAAAAACTATTTTGTTTCCTACAGAACAAAACAACCCTACTTGAAACTCTCTGGTAACTCATTTCAAGTTTACTCTGTTCTGATGAAACAGCACTTGAAATAGCTTTAGGTTATGCATTTCATCAGAGCAAAATTCAAAAAACCATTTCAAGTTTTCCCACCATAAGAAAGAATTGGAACAATTAGCTGCCCCTCCTTTATTTTTCATTTCAGATAAACACAAAAATAAAATCTATGCTAAGTATTATCAAATATAGACAGTCCTCGACTTACAACAGTTCATTTGACCGTTTTTCACACTTATGACTGTTGCAGCATCCCTATAATCAAAATCTGGATATTGGCCTTTATTTATGATGGTTGCATTGTCCTGAGGTCATGTGATCACATTTTGTGACCATCTGACAAGCAAAGTCAATGGGGAAGCCACTTAATAATTAAGTTACTAATTTAATAATTGCAGTGATTATTTAGCAACTGTGGCAAGAAACGTTGTAAAATAGGGTAAAACTCACTTAACAACTGCCTTGATCAGCCTCTGGCTGCCCTAGTCCAGCAAACCAAGGGAACAGGGAAATGAATCCATGAAACAAAGAACAAACAACGAGTCCACAAAACAAGGAACAATGAGTCGACAGGGAACAAGGTAGGGACTCCACAGTCAGGAAGAAACAAGCAGTCCTGCAAACTCCAAATTTTGTACCTGCACACCAAACTGTACCAATTCTCTACCTCTCCCCTCAGCCTCTCCTTAAATCTCAGTCACAGGTGAGCCTTGTGAAGAGGGGTGGGGTGCTCTCCTCCCGAGTTGTCGGGTCGGCCTGTGCTCTTCTCACCTTCTCTCTACTCTCACTGCTTGGGGATTATCAGGGTGCAGTTCTTGCTCATCACCTGAGCTCCATTGCTCCTCATGTCTACTGCTTGACCTCTGTCTGTCATCCTGTCCCCGTTCCTCCCTGTTTACAAGCCATCCCAATCCTGAAGGCCCTGGGCTGTGGTGGCCTGCTCCTTCCCACATTCTTCCGAAGGCAATGAATCCACCCCCTACATCTCTATTGGCTCCAGCTCTGGATCATCCTCATCTGCAGATTCAGACTCCAATGGGGGCATGACAAAATGAATATCCATTATGGCTCAACAAACCAACCCAATCATCAAAAAATTTTCCATGTTAAAATGCAATTTCCAAGTTAAAATTAACACAAGAAAGGGTACAGAATGATTCCTGAATTTAAAAAGACAACAAACCAACATTATACTAGTGAGCTTTAGAATTACTCAGCAGCATTAGTATGTGAATATGATATTTTCAAATACTACCTACCTTCAAAATAAATCATAGCATAACATACTTGCAATCCATATAAATCCTAATTTCTCCATAGCAATTAAGAAGAAAACAATAATAGTCTGGAGCCAAGAACCACAGTCTTTTGCCTAGTCATGTTCTTAGCTTTTAGTTTAGTTTAGTTTTATTCATACTTCTATCCCGTACCTATATCCCACAGAGGGACTCGGGGCGGCGCACAGGAAAATTAAAAACAAATACAAATATACAAAATATTCCTAAAACAACATTAAACTCGACCCTGTGCTAAAACGAAATTAATTAAAATCCCACAAATTAAAACTTTGGCAAACTAATACTCAGTCGGTATAGGGTAGTTCACACCAGGCTGGCTAGGTGGAAAAAATGTGTTTTTAAGCGCTGGCGGAACAGGCGGAGGTCCGAGATGACACGGAGTTCGGGAGGCAGGTCGTTCCAGAAGGTTGGGCCCACCACAGAGAAGGCCCTTCCCCTGGGCTTCGCCAACCGGCATTGCCCGGCTGACGGCACCCAGAGAAGCTTTTGTTCCTTTCTTCTTAACATCTTATTCTTGTATGACCTCATTCATGCAAAGCAATAATAGCAGGGACATGATGCTCCCTGGTTGTTTATTAGCTGGGGTGGAAGTAGTTTGGAAAAGCAACCTAATCTTAAACCTCAAAGTAACCATGTAATCACATTATATGCCAGTTTTTTTAAAAAAAATTATGAAATGCCTTAATCTTATACCAGAATAGTAAAATAGTATATAAATCAAATAAATGACAAATTTTGTTCTGACAAAACAAAACACTTCAAACATGTTTTGTTTCATGTCCGAATACTGAAGGCAGCCATTTCAAGATCAGAACATTTTGAATTGTGATTTTCTGCACATTTAGGCATTTTAACATAAGAATAGTTTTCACAGCAAGAAGTAATAGCTCTATTTAATTCTGCATTGATCAGACCCCACTTCAATTATTGTATCTATTTCTGAGCACTACCCACCAGTTCCACAGATGGGTCAGAGGAGGAGAAGCCAAGTCATAAGAATAAGGATGGAAAAAAGTGAAAAAGTTTCATTTTGCATAAAAAAGGAGTGTGGGTGGGGAACGGGTGATGGTATATGACAGAACTATTCATAAACCTGAGGGGAGGGGGTGTCACAGGCAAGATGCTTATGATATGTGTTCTATCATTCTAGAGGACAAGACAATGGATTTGAGTTACAGGAAGGATTAGAAAATGTTCTGAACATTAAGAAAAATTTGAAAATCTATATGAGATGTCAGAAATGTTTTAATTTAAAGGTATGCATTGGGCAGGAGGTTTGATTTCATGACCTAAACAACTATTTCCAATGTTATAATTCTGTTCCTAATTTAAACAGTTCCACTTCAAATCCCCGAATCCAGCTATCTCCTCTATCTCTGCTAGAGGTGGGTTCCCACTGGTTCGGACAGGTTCGGCTGCGTAGGTAGTAACTCAGACACACATCCAAATCGGTTCTATTGGCAGCGTCGTAGGTGCCACCATCTTGGTTTTTGCTTCTGCACATGCACAGAAGCATTTTTTTTACTTCTGCACATGTGCATGCGCACCCAAAGTGCATCCCTGAGCGAACCAGCAGTAAAAGAAGCCGGAAGCCACCCCTGATCTCTGCCCATTTGATCACCCTGAATTCACCCTGCCTATGCCAGCTGACCTTCACCCTCTTCTTTCCTCTGCTGATGAAGGCACATTTGGCTGTGGCTGAGGCTGTTCCCTTTCATAGGCCTTGTGCAGCCTTCTTGAAGGAGAGCAGGCTTGCTCGCAGTGAAGGTCAACAGAGATCAGTGAGAGGATGGCAGGGATAGGTGATGGTGGAACACAAGCCAAAAGAGCAGAGACCAGAGGAGAAAGGTAGGTGGGGGCAGTTTAGTTTAGTTTAGTTTTATTACACTTCTATACC